>AXCM01000913.1:0-51754 GCA_000473375.1 Anopheles culicifacies | reverse complement strand
ATTTTAACGCTGCTAACGAGAAACGTCCTACAGTAACGCCAACGGATGTATTAGACCGTTTATCACATATGCTGGAATAAGAACACAATCATACATTGAATTTTCTTCATTAAATGCAAGAAAAACAATCTCCACCAAAGGGGAGAAGCAAGACGCTGTCAAAACAACAGCATGCAAAGAAATGAAAAATGGTCAATAAATAAATTTGTTGAAATCTTGTTAATGCCCACTGATCGTCGTGCTTCGTTATCACGCGGTCTCCATACGTCAACACCTAGTGTTTTGCTACGTGTGTATGTGAGCATATGTTCGTAGCCGCATGGGAAAGGTGCGTCCAATTTCTGACTGCACACAGATGCACTTTGAATGCAATTTATAAATATTATAATCGAATTATGCAGCCGTTCAACACCTTCTCCAAGTCGGGGATAGCGAGTGTGCTAACGGAAAGGTGATGTTAGCGGAACTACGTTTTCTTGCAGTTTCTATGTTTTGGTCTGAATTGATAAGTACTTGGAACATTTATTAAAAAGACTTTACACCGCTCTGCAAAGACTACTTAATCAATTTTCATTATTACTGATGTGTTTGCATCATACTATCGATATGTTTGTGTGCATAAAGCATATCTTTTAATTAACTTTAATTAAACTTAACACAAATATAATTACACATAAATATTGCAAATTTCATTACATTACAATGGAACATGGAGATACAATGGATTAAATACTAACATGCTGCAGGAAAGACTAATCTTTAAAATCATTGTAAACGTTGCTTGATAGCAGTTGTTTCTACGGTTAGGATAGACTATATTGAAAAAATCTGATTTTTCAAATCTGCAAGAAAAAGACTTTTAATAAGCTTATGCATTGATATGGTTCAGTTGTGTCTGTAATTCACATTGAACGAATTAAAGGTTCTATGTTGTTTTGCTTAGTAGATTATATCTGAAGCGGCTCCAATAAAAAGAGATATTTGTTTTTACCTAAATGTTTTAAAAGAAAGTTAAACTAAAATCTAAATATCAAACACCGAAAAGAACGCTAATATATGTAATAATATAAAATCCCTTCCAAGTACTTTTCGTGCAGGTATACAAATCAATAAATTTGTAACACTGATAGGTACGTGCTGTTGCTAATCGATCGTGCAAATTGTCGAATGAAAAGCTTTCCCCGCACCCGAAAGCGCTCCTTTTTAGTGAATATAACACTTCAATTTATCAATTTATGGCCTGTCAATTTGGCGGCGCTGTTAGCCCAAACTCTTCGCAGGAAACTGACCGCCCAGCCGTTCAAACGAATAACGCGGGCACAGGCTGAATAAGATGCGATGGTGATCCCACCAGCAAAATGCTTTCTCCCTACAAAAGCAGCGGGGATGGATGATACCGTACGATAGCGATTGCGATCAACAGCTGCTCGTCGCTATAGCTGGCTAACAAGACACGAGCCCGAAAGAAGGTAGAAGCATCGACCACCGCAGAAGTGTGAAATCATCCCTCGCCCCATATATCGAAACAGAACCGCTTGATCGCACGCTGTAGGTGGGAGAAGGAGAGAGTTCCATTTGCCAAAGGATTGCGTGTGTCCCGAATCGAAACACAATATTACGCGATGGTAGCGTAGAATCGGTTCCCTTCCACAGCCGAACAGAATCTCCGGTCAGAATCAGAGCACACACACGCACCATTCACCGTTTATTTCGCACGATTCGTTGATCCGCCAATTGCTCCGGGCTGCCGCCGACGAGAATCACGCGCATAATAAATGCTTGATATGAAAAAGAAACACGGTGCCAGAGGTGCAAATAACAGATTTATTACTAATTGAAATTTAATTTACAATTCAGAGCCCTCTTGCGGTACCGACAAACTGCTCCATGCTTTCCGAGCTTAATTCCCACAGGAAGAACAGACATTGAACGATTAACAGTGCACGGGACGGGCGATATCACCGCTACAGTTTATCGACAGATTCGATTAACATCGGGCGGATAAGTCGTGCCATGGAGGTTGATAGCGATCGAGTATGTTCGATCACTAATCAGATACGATGTAGCGAAAATTTATCGCTTTTGTCGCACGATTTTCTTCATTTGTAGCACGGGATATGACATTCCGGATGGTAGTATTTTGCTTGATAATTGTACTTATTACACTATCGTTTTATGCGTGTAAATAGAGTTGGCAGACATAGAGATAGTTCAGTTGGAATGTTATAATAAATTTTCTTGAAATATTTATGATTCTTCAAACAATACTAGAAAATGATTTTTTAAAATTATTTTTCATTACGAAATAGTTTTTTCTTCTCTGGAGTTCTTTAAATATGATTTTTCCCTAATTAGTGATTAAATTGTCTTTATCTTCTTCGTTTTGTTTACATTATTTTGTTGTTTTGTTTAGCAATCTACCAATGATGGAGTTACTGTAATATAACTTGATTTGGGTATGTTTACCCACTCCATAGTTTACTTAAAAATATATACTTCATTGTCAACTACTGCCAAACGATCGTGTCAAACATCGTGTCGAGTTGGAATAAACAGTGCATGCATGCCTCGTCATGCAAGGATCATGTTAACACAATGTAAATTAAGCATTCATTGCATGTTTGCACAACTATAGAGAAGAATACAATGAACCAGCAGAACCCCTTGGAGCACCGTTTGTTATCGTTTGATTGACGTTTAATTGATTGTAGATTAGCTACTGGGCAGGAGGTTGTCTCTCGTAGCAACCCATGTTTATGTGTGTATGTGTTTATCTAACGATTCCGATCGAACACGTCCATTTTCCCAGTGGCAGTGACTAGGCGGAAAAATGTTTCCACCTTGCTTTCGAAGTCATGTCAGATGCCTTGTCGACAGGTATTTACAGTTTGATCTCGGGCAAGATACGACAATGATATGGCACGTGATACTGCAACAACTTCTGGACCTTTCTTTCCGAATTCCGAAATGAACAAGCGATAAAAAAAACCAACGCATAAAGGAGAGGCACAATAAAAAGGGATCCCCGATGACACAGCAAACATCCGAATGCTGCACAGCGTTTTCTTTTCAATTTGATTGGCCCAACGGTGCCAGAGCGCGAGACGGTGTTGGGAGTTGATGGTGAGCACCATGTTATAATGCCCCATGTTCCGAGTGGTTATTCGATCAATTCCCACCGTACCGGCAACACTTGCGAGGAATTTGTTTACAGAATTGTTTAAGTGCCGCGGCTTAGGGCTTCTCATTTCAAACGACGCGTGCCGGTCTTTGCTTCTGGTATTCGATCGATCGTAATCAATAGGCTCACCCTGGATTTCTTCAGCTCCTTTTTTGTGTTCGGTGTATTTGGTTGCGTTTCGGAAAATATCGGCGGTAACGAACCGCGTTGATTATGTTGTGATGTGTTGCTTGTAAACAATCGACCACCGCATGCGCGATCTGGTGGCATCGATGCTCCGAGAAACAGATATGTTGGGCGGCTTTTTTTTGACAGGCAGATTGGAGGAGTTTTTATTCGACTAGGCGGTTCTTAAATCATGCAAACAAATGATCCATCATCGGTTTTTATTACGGTACGATAGACCGAGAATGAAGGGATACACCGAATCGAAATGGTGTACCGGTTGCTGTGAGGAAAGCCCCAATTTTCCTATCAATCGCCAGACAATTTGACGCCCGTTGTTGTTTGCGGGAGCTGATGATCGGTTTCGGCGGGAAACATCAACAACAAGCAGCTAAGATATTAATGATTTTTTTCTAGCTATCATCAACGTATGATGGCAATATTTGGTATTTGTATTTTTGGAACGCTTTGCACTGTATGAAAAATAGATCATCGCAGTGAAAACACAGTGAAGTTTCATGCTTTAACACTACTGCAGTCCCGGAATCAAAGAACAGAGGAAGCGCTTGAGATCTACAAATCACTCCAGTGTGAAAGTGAATCGCCACACATTGCATGGCTTTCCACCGAACTGATGCTGAAAATACGGTTCCATTTTTCACCAGTACTCGGAAGCTAAACAATAAAAAATACACCCGAATCAATGAGCAACTATCTCCTTCCGCCTTCATCAACAGCTACAAAGCCGCAGATCGGGGCAAGATGCGCGCTCATGACGGCGGACGATCCGCACACAGCTGTCGGAAATATCGATCAAGCGAAACAAAGGCAACCCACAGTCGGGGCCCACGATATTACATCAAATGGTCAAAACAACGTACCCACCCCCATATCCACCACCCGAATAGTAATGGCCACAGATCAAAGGGTGCTTTATACTGGATATTACGGACCATGCTACCTCAGGCATTCGATCTTTGAGGGAGGGAAAATCGGAGGTCGTGTATTAATTACAAAAGGCGAAAATTCGGAAAATGCATTGTTGACTTTTAGCACGCCTAGCGTATTAAAAGGAAAACGGTTCATAGATTTTATAGAATATTGATTTTGATGTTACGAGCAAATGGGTTGGCAGAAATATTTTGTCGTTATAAAGTTAACTGTAACATAAAGCAAATAAGAAAAATTCAAATAGTTGCAATTTTTAATATAAAAATTAACAATCGCAATTAATTTCTATGCAAACCCTGTATTACAACATAACCTCAAGTTGAAGAAGGAATATATTTCAAGTATGGCTTGTTTGATATACAGGTCTCATAATAAGATGGTGCTAGTAGTTCTTCGAACAAAAAAAAATTTTTTTTAGATGTCCAGGGCATTTACAATGACCCCTCTTTCCGTATGAGATGAAAGATTGCTATCTACAAGGAGGTTTATCCAACACCATTCTAACACGTGTTATGAATATTGTTAGGCAATTTCCATTTAGTTGAATCCATTATATTGTTTACATACATTTCCACAAAGCATAACTTGGCATCGAAGGCGCACACCTAAGAATGTGGGATATGTTTAACAATATTTCCCTACATCAATATAATATAATTCCTCTTCGCTTGAAATGTTTCATTGGAGGAAAAAACTACTTCCAACTGAAATAGATCAACACTAACTATCAGTCACGTTTGTGAGAAAATAAATCGATCTTTATATTCCTAGAAACAGTAACACAAAAGAACCATCGTTAGGTACTGATTGAAAGGAATCAATCAAGAAGCGATTTGTTTTTTTGTTTGCACCAACAGCACCGTGCACAAATCAAACTGCATACACAACAACCAGTCCCTTGCCGTTTTGCATCGATTTGCACTAAGCTGTTGAAAATCAGACGTGCAAGGTAATCAACAACGGCGGATCGACCCAGAACCGTACCAGCTAGGCGCGATACCTCCCGCAGCTTCGATTTCGATCGAACGATGCGATCACGATGAGATACAGTTCCTCTTTTCCTTCGTCTACAGGATGACTACTCTGGAGTGGTCTGAGTCCGGTGTACCCCTTAGGGTCGGGGAAGCAGTGGCATGGGGTAAAAAGTGGCATGGCCGGGTGGCTGTTTTGACTTGATTGTAGCGCCTGTGGAAACATTGACCAGGTTGACGAGGGGCCACAGGAATGCATCGTTACTGTCCAGTGTCCAATTATTCAACATAAACTTTTATTAATCATTCGCGACGACAACACACGATCGCGTGGAGTAGATACGGAGAAGGAAACACAAGCTCCCCACACTTTTCCCGGAGGCGTACAACACGTTCGCGATCTGAAAATATTAGTCCTCAGGCGCCGTCTATCACCGCGTTCCGGGGTTGAGGAGGGGTCGTTAAACGAAGACAAAACAACAACAAAAAACACAACCATCCGAAGGGAGCAAACGAAGAAATGGCTCAAATCGATGATCCTAGCGTCGAGAATCAATTCCACAGTGCGGAACGCAGGATGGAGCCGGCGAAGGTGTAGTTGTAGCTGAAGAAAGGGAACCTTAGAGAGAAAGCCGAACCGAGGACGGGTGGAAGATTGATATATTGATTTCGGATCAATTTGACAGCGAGAAAATTGCGTTCCTCTTTTTATTGCAGCGCGCGCCACGGATCGAACCGATTGGTGTTTCTTTTTCGTCCAACGGATCGCGAGGGGTTGAAGCAGACGGTAGTAGTAGAGGTGATGGTTTCAGATTTGATCATCCTTTTTTTGATTTGAATCGTGAAATTCCCCCCCCCCCAAACTCTATTCGGAGGCCAAAACTCATACCCCTCTTCACAACGAAAATGGTGCTCGTCTGTACCAACCGCACACACACACCGAGGCTAATGATTTCATGATTTTTGTTAACGCACCAAACCAGACGGTACATTTGCGTATTGGAAGCCGAAGCGATTCTGGTTGGGAGGGGTGTGCCGGATCCTTGGACTATCTGCCGATCCTAAACCGATTCCGATCGCGTGGACTAACCTGCCCATGCGTCTATGAGTGATGTTTCTGTTTTGTTTCGAATGTTTCTTCAGCAGCAACATTGATACGCGCACCGCCTTATGAATGATCCGAGAGTTCGACGGCCAAAGGCTGTTGGTAGAGCAGTTGCTACACGTTACAAACCTTTCCCGACCGAATTCGTTCCCCTTTTCTTTATCCCTTCTCGCCATCAGCGGACAATCGTACAATAACAGTGTAAATTACGATTATCTCGTACGAGCTTCTAATTTGACTTTGATTAATTGTTGTGATCAACCCTAAGCACTCCCCTTTCTCGGGTGTCCCCGCAATCGTTTCGACTGGAATTTTTCACGCCTTACTGTTGTAATTTCCCTCCTATCACGATTGTTAGTGTGTTTAAAACATGTTATTGCATGTCGTTAAAGTTCATCTTTTCCACTATGGAAAGAGAACAAATTACTTGTGTCCTTGTGAGTATCGAAAAAGTAGAAATAATAACAATGATCGTGTTTGTTTTTGCGCGATCGTGACAAATAAATGTTTGTGCCAAATAAACCACATTGCGTCAAACTTAATTCAAACAGAAGAAAATCGACACGGTTTGGGGCGGCAAAACATCAAAACTATATCAAAAACAGGGTGTCAATGCGATATTCCATCTCCGGAGGGTTTCATATGATGCTAACAAAATCAATCAAAAGCCACCGGTATGTGATGTTTTTCATTGGGAAGTAGACGTTAATTAGATTCACAAATACGGTCAACACAAAATGTGTCGTACTATCTGAATTCGATGCCGCAGTCACGCCATTCATGTAACGGGTTCAATTCAACGGATCGAAACGCTGCATTTGTGAGTTTTATGAAAACAGTAGCCTCCCCGGATTCAAGCAAAAGTTCATTGCAATCGTTGGGAAGAGATCCGATCCGTCAACGTAGCGCGACATAAACCCAAGAGCCACATAAAACTCGGCAACACACTGTGCAGACTTGGGGACCGCAGCACTCTCTGTGCCACTGCATGACTTCCGCACGTTCGCATATACTGTTTTACCCCAAATCGCTAGCGTCATTCATAAAATCCGTTCGCGCAGAGAAGACGCGAATTGCTGCAGGAGCGTATGCATTTTATGAATGTAATTCAAAACCGGCCGACGACCCACAACGATGTGCACGTTTGCTGAAGAATGCACGGGGAAGTTTCGTACCTTTTTTTGTGGTTGTTGTTATTTTTGTATGAATTTTCTACTTCTTCTCCGATGTAGAGCAACTATCGCATTTGGAGCAGAGCGTTAGGTTTCGCAGATTCGCCATTGAGCAGGCGGATCGTTAAATATTAAATTTAAGGTTGCGCAACTCATTTGCTCAATTGCATCCGTCTCGTCGTTCTTGGGCTGCAGTGTGCGAACAGAACTGATGAATGAGACGTGGTACACCGTGGGGCCAATAAAATTAAGAGCCGTCTCATACTGTGGTAACAGAACCAGAACTCTTGGACGACTTTTCCCCATTACTGTGGAATTCTGAACGCTTAATGAAAGTTTACTAATTTGAGAGTGAATTTGCAATTAATTTTGGCATTCCATTACCTATTTCCTGATTGGATTGAAAGTTTGGTGCTGGTGTTTATGATAATTGGTATAATTGAACAAAAATTTTTAAATACCGCATGTTTGTTGTATTGACTTCTTTAAGGAATGCTAAACTTTAATGAATAACATATAAAAATTTACAAATCACAAATTAGGTTTTACTTTTTGTTTTAATCATAAACAAACATCAAGTTTGTAGACCGTTACTACAAACATATACAATTAAATGTTACAATCGTTTCACATTTTGTAACAATACCACAAAAGATTCGAAAAGATCGAAAAAATAAATTAACAACAACTTGCAAAGACAAAAAAGGAAATCCAAAATGATCGAAGAAACTGCTTCTAGGACGTCAAGGGTAGAATTCTAATAAAAAAATAATTGCTCTCTGTCACTCATGGAGTGATTAATTGAAATTAGACGAGAAAGATCCAACCAAATTCCTCCCTGCACATTGGTAATTGACTGGCAGCTAGGTAATGGAAAAAAAGCAAACTTATCTTACCCGAATGCGATGTGTAATGTAAATGGAAAAAGTTGTCCACATGAACAAAATTGATAGTGTTTCAATATCCGGACGGAAGGCAAAAGAAATTCCTTACACCCGAACCGTTGCCATTTGCCATGCTACACCATGTTTAGAAAATTTTCATCAATGATGAGTCAATGATGTAGCTTGAGCATATCAGCAAAAAAGGTTAATCGTCTATTTGGGCATGATAGAAGGAAAAGAACATTTCTAACATCACTTACCTCGCTTTTGCATGAACAGGAACAGGTCGTCCAGAAATTCCTTCCGCTTCGGGTCATCGTTGATTTCGTACAGCTGCAAGGTAAACAAGTACAAAAAATAATATTACGATAAATGTTAGAAAACAGTATGGATGCAATCGAACCCAACCACCCCGCCAACACAACCCATCCCTCCGCTCTGTGTACCGATGATTAGCTTTAAATGGTGTTTTAAAATGTTTGCGTTTATCGTGACGTCCGGTCGGGGCAATTAGTTAATAATTTAACAGTCAAAATCAATTTGCTTCGGTCGGGCCACTGTTGAGCCTATCGCTTGGAAAAGCAATCACGCTTAGGCTGTGTGTGATGTTGGACACCCGACCGAGGTCGCTGTCAATGCACCAATGCACCCAACGCAATGCATTACTATTATCGCCAATCGAAACCGCTTATTGGATTGGGCGGATGAGTGCGGGACAGACCCTTCCCTTCCCTAACCTCCCATTTGAACAGTGGGACAGAAAGATAACTACGTGCCGAAACGTGATTCACCCGTACCTGTGAAAGAGATGAAACATTTTTAACATAACATATTTAATCGTTTCAACGCAATCTCACTGTGAATTCTGCGTGAATTCAACCTGATGTAATTGTTAAAGGGAAAGTTTATGTTTTGTTTTGCTTGAGCTGTTTTTGATGCAGACGCACATATATACACGCCTACTGTGAACTACAACAGTATGTGTAGTATACGTATCAACATTAATTACAATTGGCATCAGCATTAAACTTATTTAAATTGATTGCGTGCTTCTTGAAATTATTTTTATTAGTGTATACGAGAAATAGCGCAAAACCATCCCTCCCCGTACCACACACATACCGACACACGCACACTTCTTTGTTCATCTACCCAGGCGAGTTCGTGACTTTGGAGCTTCCCGGTGCTCTAGTGGGGCGTTCGGAACAATTGGCAGCATTGGTGCAGTTCGCCGTCAGGAGGGGTTTTAATAGTTGCTATAACTGAAAGACGATTGGTGAGCTTCTGTTGGTGCTGAGTTTCACACACGTGGGTGGTTGGCGCAATTATTTGCCAGACAATACGGCAAGCTATTGCAGAACTGTTGCACGGGAGCCATTTTCTAATCCATATGAAATACGATGCAATGACAAACTAAATCATGCTGCCACAAGCTGAGCAATCGTATCACTTTAATGAACTGAATTTCTAAATATCCCAACATTTACACGGAAGTTGTTAGTAAAAGCAAGGCATGGACGCACACGACAATGGACCCAAGAGTAGACTTAATGCACTATTTTATAATTGTCACCACTGCACTACGGTGAGGTAAAGTAGCACCATTATCTGGCACATTTCCAGGGTCAACCGAGAGCGCATCCACGGAATGGGATCATTGGAAGGTTTGGTTTTTTTTTCCTTCTTCTGCTCACTGCCAGTTTCACCTCACTCAAATGATGCCAATTTTCGACTTGCGTGTGAAAATGAAGGTCATCTCGTATTGGAAACCCGTTACACTTCGTAGCCCCGAATTGATTCCATACATTTCGAGAGACTGCGAGACAGTTAATAGTGAATGCAGTTGTAGCAGCAGAAAAAACAACGACAGAAAATGCAACGTGCCACCGTTAAAAATTATAACACTTACTGTAATCCATCCCAACCGACTGTTACAATTACTAGCCCGCCAACGATGTAATCGGCGCAGATGTAAGTGTGAGATAATCGATGAAATAAATATGCAAAATATGCAGCTACTGAAATTATATGCTAACCATTACATTGTTGCTGGCGTCGGTTGCGTAGAGTCACGGTATGGAACAGACGGATTAAAGATGGTTACTTGAAGTGTGTTAATTAAAAAAGAAAAACATGATCTCGTTTTATTCAAAATAGTCGATACATTTTTTTTTAATTTTTTTAAAACATAAAACATGAATTTCCCTTCTTATTAAGGTTAACGCTCCCAGCTTGGTATTAGGTTACGACTGCTTAATAATAACCCCTAAAATTCATAAATTTTAGAGAACTCAGAATCGACATTTCGATAATCTACTGCTTAGAATTTCTCCCATACTTTTCGGCAAACTGAATTTGACTATCCACGAAAACAACAAAGGCCAACTTAATACATTTTTTTTCAAATCAGTAAAACAATAATTTAAGGAAGATCCAAAATTTTATAGATGCTTTATGTTTAAGATCCTGCATGCGATGGCCGAAACGATATATGTGCCGCTGTGCAAAAAAAAAGATGATGAAAGATATTTAAAACTTTCTAAACAATAAATGAAATAATGTTTTGACAATGTGGTTTTACTGCCTTTTTACGATTCGAATCGCAAAGCGCTGATTCATTTGTTTTGAGAGCCGAGTCGCAAAGAGTTTTAAGAACTCTTTTGAGAGTCACTTCAATTCATATTATCCCGAGGGAGTTGTTGGTAGTCACAGAGAACCGAATCGCGAAGTGTTACGACGAGAGTAAGAGTTACATTAATTGAAAAGATTTCCCAAGAGTTGTCAAAAGATTCGAATTTTACTTAGGAAGAAGTGCAAATTAATTCTTCAAAAATTGAAATTATTCTTATCTCTTCTTTTCACGGCAAGGCCAAGGCTCGAATTATCCGATCCATCCGATCTTCATTTATTGTCCGACGTATTGGTTACATATTTAAATTCAATTCGAAGTTCAACTGATGGTTTTTTATTTGTTCTAAGGTAAAATAAGTTTTATAAATAAGAATACTTTAACATTACATCATTGAACATGCGGCGCATGACTAAAGTTATTCATATTTACAAGCAAACCTTGTCTTGAAATGATTTTTAATCTCCTACTCAACTAGGGGATAACTTATTCAGCTAAGGGGTAGATAGCACTTAAGAAACCCAGAAATGATTCCAAAACAAAGACAATTTTCGTCAAAAGCCTTTGTAACACTGCACTAATCTAACGATTTGAAAATTAGTTCATTCAAGACTACTGCTCAATGGAGCAAATTATTCAAAGCCATAGAACCGCTTTGGAAGAAACGTTCAAATAAGAAGTTGTCACGCAATGCGGTTCGTTCTTGAAAGTTTTTGCAGGAAGCGATCGTATCGTTCCTTCAATCAACAAAGAATCGATCGGACATGTTAGGCAGAAATGGTTCAGCTTCAACTTCTCGTAATAATTGCTCGTGACGGTTGCGTTTCGTTTTCTTTTTTTTTCGTCCTGTCCAATTTGCAACGATTTGCACCTTTAAACCCCATGGACACCGACTAGTGCTACCGAAAATTTATCACATCCTTGTGCTGTAACCGTAGCTTCTGTTGGGTTGGCAGAAACCAAGTTGCCTCAAGCTAAAAAATTGACTATAATCTTTTCCGCCCGAATCGAACATGAAAACAGGCAAGAAGAACGGGTACGCAAGGAGCAAAATTGCAAGCAACCAAATATGTATATCAACCATATTCTGATATAGAAGGTTAAACAAACGATCGCTAAGATAACGACATTGACGAAGAGACAGCAGGGAGAAGAACAACCAAGAAAAAGGAAAACAAAACCCCCTCAAACTGTGCAATTGCAATTAGGTTACACGGAGCGCAAAGCAAAATAAAAAGAAATCGTGAGTAATTTGTGCATACTTTGCATACGACGTTTGTGTAGTCGCTTCTGCACGTGTGTTGGAGCGCTCGGGATGATTTTCAACGGGTGCATGTTAATGTAAAAATTCAAACAACGCTGTCGTAATGCTCTGTAAGGTTGACGACGTCCTGACACCACGTCACTGACAGCTGTAATTCGAGCAGAAGCACTTTGATGGTTGAAAAGTCCCGCGCGAAACCCGTACAAGACCCGTGTTTGCAATGCATTGTTACGTGCATGTTGCTCTAACGCATTTTATTGTAGATGAAAACAATAAATTTCATTTTGTTTTTCCTTTATCATTTTATCGTTTACATTTTAAACAACAGCTACGAGAGGGAAGACAAACGTAAAAAAGTCAATCGTAAATCACGAGTTGGCTATAAAACGCTATTATTAATGTTGGGGGCATTAATACCTGCAACTTTCAATCCTAAAACAATGGCAATTTTTATTTACAGTAGATAAGATTTTTCACCCACAAACCCGCACACACTTGGGCGCATTTTAACCGCACTCGCTTTTAAACTGTTCACATCGTAAAAGAAGGCGCGCGGGCGACATTTGCAAATCCACCGTTCCATGCTGGTTCCGATGTGCAATGAGTAATTTTCGTGGTTTTGGCAACCTATCCGACCAAGTGTAGCTGTGAGTATTTGAGTTGATTTGTCGTGAGAAACAACCTCGTTCTTTTTTTTCGTATGGTCGGAACCGGACTCTTCTAACATACACAGGTTAGCAATATTAGCAACCGTTTTAAAAGGCAACACTATTATACGTGATGCCATTGAGCCCGCGTGTATGACCTACATATGTTGATGGGAGTAGCGTCAATCTATCAAGCGGCATCACCACAGTAGAGAGGAATTTCGAAAATAAAAACCGCAAAAGGCACATAATTTTTAACACTTTCATTTTTATATCCACGACGCGCCGCGCTTTCGATTGTTTCGTGGAGAAGGTGCCATGGTGACTTGTTGTGACATTTCCCTTGGTTTGTGCGAGGAGCAAACGTTTAGATGGATCCGAGTGTCGTAACATACTCATTTTGCAATTGTGTTTATGTATGTCTCTAACGGAAATGCTGACCATAATTCATATTTTCGACCAACATATTGTGCGTTCATTATTTCTTGTTAGGTGAGAAAGTCAAGCATGTTGTTACAGAAAAACTCCATAGAAATGTGAAGTATATTCTAACGACACAACTATGTTTACATAAAGATGCCTATAATTTTACTACTAAACTTATCAAACCACATTTCATATCATCAAATGGTGATTATTGAATGATCATCGGAAACAAAACTGTTTGCCATCGAACAGCGACAGGAGAGTAACCATTTGTCATCGAAGCAACGCAACTACCAACGGAGTACACATTGCAATCGACCAAGCAACGTGAGTCGTTCAACCACAAGAAGCAATGCTGAGTTTGATTGATGGATATCTGTTCGGCCAAATCGTACATAACCGACAGGAACATACACACGCCAGCACAAACGCAGCCAAATGCGCCCAGAAAGAGGATGCGCCACAGTTTTTAGCACCTTCGGATGATGTCGTCGCATTTTGGATGGTTTAATGCTATGCTATGCTACACAGATGATCAGTGTGATGTTCCTCTGTTCGAGTGTATATTTGGCTTTGTTGGTATGTTAACGGTAGTTATTCTTGTCAGCTACACCCATCTAACCTCTCTGTTTCTCGTTTAATACGGAAATCTCTCGATGGAGTAGAAAGAATGGAAAGAAAAAAATCTCCCAAATTTCCTCCAACACCGTACATGACTTTTCTTACACTCCATCAAATGAATCACATGTAGTTCCTGGTACGAGAAATCGCGAAAGCACCGTTCCTAGATCGTAGCGCATCATTAACTAGATCAAATCACTATTTTCATCGTCAATTAGAAGCGTTCCATGTCAAGCCCTGCCGGCAGGATGAGCCAACTGCCTCCTTTCCCCCGGAATGGAATAGCGTCGAGCATGCTTCTTGCCCTTCTCGCTCTTAATGGCGTGCTGCCCCAAAAGCATGAAAAATAATCAATCATTTAATTTCGATCACCACGAACGATCTCTGCGCAGGGAGTACGTGGCTGATCATCAGATCGTTACCAACATGCCGGAACGGGTCCAGCAAACGGCCGTAGCACGAAAAATTAATTTGTATTAATACAATTTACGATTTTAATGCCTATAACGAGATCATTTACGTTTCGTACATCAAGTTTCGCCGCATGGTTTGCTGCTTCAGATCAATGATGATCCTCTTCTGGATGGATCCTCTTCTGGACATTTTCAATTCAGCTTTCTTTTATTGTAGTTTAGAGACATACACACACAACACAAGGTTTTTTTTTGCCCAATTAAACGATTCATCTATTCGCTCCACACAACCGAACCATCATCGATGATGATACCGTGGGGAAGAGCAGGAAAAGTAAAATACTTGCTTCAATTTTTCTTCTCTAACGATTACGATCAAAGCGCGCCATTATTATGTTCATCTTCCCGATCGTTTAAAGTGATCGCTGGTGGTGGCGGCAGTAGACACGGCAGCTTCCCAGCAGAAGCAATGATAGAAACCTCTAGAGTCAACTGTTTCGCCGATCTGGCTTAAGGAAGCAAACTCCTTACGACTCGGTTGGAGATCGTGTAGAGAAATAATAAACGCAATCAATCATCGGTTAACGCATAGGCAAAGTGGAGAGCATAAAACACAACGTATCCGAGAGCTGATTTGCAAGGCTTCAAACACAAGATCGTCTAATGGAAAGTCCAATGTTTGATGATTGAGAAAGCTATTGAAAGGAAAATAATTGTGTTTGCATCGTAAAGTCACTAAATATACAAAAAACCAATTAATTCAAATGTATGTTTGAAGTGTTAATACTACATATCCATATAACATTAACCAACCAGCGATTGAACATAGTTAAGCAATAAGATTTTCAGGAATCATCATAGATACATAAATTATGTTCACTAGCACTGTCATAGAATCTGGCCATAGTCCAAATACAGTTTTATTCGCTAATTTTACTCCGGATGAAGTACGAATGCCGTCAACTGTGACGCTTCCAAATTTATGACTTCAATCTGTTTCGTACAGCGGCTTATTTTCCAAATGTGCTCAAGAAGATGGTTTAATGTACAATATCCGAAAAGCAAATCTTATGCGCATCGGTGCATTGGAGCAGCCGGTATGATTCTACCCTCTCCATGATTTATGATCCATTCTTGACGTTGCAGTGTGTGCGGTGCGCAGTGCAACGTTGTAGTAGTTGCATTGGAACTTAAACAGCAGCAGAATTTTACACTCGGGACAGGTGTGCTTCATATGGCATGTGGGAACTTTACACCGAAACAGGAATTTCGTTAAAATACTTCATTTTGAAAGTACAAAATCATTTATACCTAATAGAAAGATTCAAAGCAGTAAATAGTTGCCATTTACCAACACATTATTTCACACCTTTCCCAGATAGAGTAAAAACATTGTGAAAATTGATCACTATGCCATTTTCCAAGCAGAAGAGAAAACTCCACTTACCTAAAAATAAAGTTAAACATTTACCCATCCAACACGTATTTTTTTGTAGTTGAACACAGAATATTCAATGGTTTTACGGACTTGCGCGGTTGCCCATTATCATCATCGTATCGTGTTCTTTGGTTTAAAACATGATGTTGCCGCTCCAACAATACCATCCAACAACGGACAGCAACTAACGCGGATGGATATAAATGTACAACATAGATTGATTTGAATTTGACACGCCTCTCACTCGGTGGGCATTTCATGACCGTTAGTGCCTTGGCGCGTATGTAAGAAGTTTAATATGTTTTTATTTTTACTTTCTACAATCTCATAAGGTACGCCACGTTTCTTGGACGATCAAAGTGCATATGAGTGAAAAGCTAAAATAGCATCATTATGTGTGAGACGCCTTGGCCCTGACCGTAGCCATACACACACTGGTGTCTGACCCACAGTCGAAAAGGGAAATTTTTCCGGCATTATGGAAGCCGGATTGTATTTTATTTGTTTTTTAAAGCAATTGTAGTAAAGTGTATTAAAATAAGAAAGCTGAACTATATCGATTTTAATGTTACTCACTGATTGCCACACACTGTTTCGGTTCAGCGCCTTTAAGTTGTTGCTTACCTAAAACGATACAAGGGAAACGAATTAACACATTTAGTTAAGCATTTATTAAAATTATTTCATCCCTACAATCAAAACATAATCCTTTCTACTTAGGATAATTTTATTCCTTCATCTTCAGTAGCCAGCAATAAACTGCAGCCGACTGAATTGGAATAATCATCATAAGAACATCGGTTTATATGATGTTCCAATCCGCTTAAATGGGCACGAGAATATTGTCGGTGTCGATAGCAACACATTTTGATGATTGGTTTCACCGAAAGCAATAAAACTAATTGAGTGCTTCTCAAATGGCAGCCAAACATCGTCACAATCGTGTGGTATACTTTTCACACGACGAACGTTTCAGATTGCAATTTGCTTAATCCTACCCGCGACGATGCTTACACATTGTTACACAAGCATGCTGGATGCAAAATGGTCAGTCTGATGGTGTACAGGTTTTGTTGATAAAGGACACAACAACAACAACAGAAAAACAACACAACGCACTCTCCACGGTCTGCTTACTTCGTTAGCTCAGCCGACCTCGAAGTGAAGGATCGAAACATCAAACGCACGGAACGCGAAAGGCCGAACGAATAAATTTACAACTTTATGCACACACAAACTGTTTCGCTGCATCAAACAAGGTTCATAGCAAGACGCATTATGGGAGTGAAGATGGGAAATACTTAATCTGCACCAAGGTTAGAGGGCTCGCAATCGACGTTCGAATTTACACGGGTTTTGTTTTTATTCCCGAAATCCATAAACCAGGCTTAAGAGGGCTCCACTATTCGACGTACAGATCATCGAAAGAGGTCTTATCCCGTACGGTATCGGACAGGATGTACGGTTAGTAATTTCACAGTCATAAAAATGGTGCCTCATCCACCATCCTTTGCCTTACTTCGAATCTAAGAATGAGTATGTCTGGCTTCAACCTTCCATTCATTCGATTATTAGTATCAGTTTGTTGCATTTTTCGGCAAATCATAAGCGATCTTTCATCAAAGAATCATATAGAAATATTTTGTTTTAAACACCAGAGGTGTTGGGATTTTCTTTAACTTTTATTTAATTTTCTACGGAAAATAAATGAAGTTATAATTTGTTTTTTTTCCTTTTGTTTATTTTTTTAATTGTTAGTTTTTAATAAGAAATAATTATAGAACGCTTTTCAAATTGACAAGATACAAGATGATGCACACAAACCTGGTTTTCACATTTCCACCAAAAATTTTTCCAAAGACATTTCTAAATCATCTTACAGGATAATCTGGAGTTGGAATATCGTTAATGAAACGGTAACGATTTTTTGCTATTTTATTGTTAATTACAAAAATACATCAAATTGACTCACTTCCATTTACTAGACCCAGAACTCAGTCACTGAATTTTATCTACATTGAGTTTGACATAACATCACTAAACTTATCATTTCACATAACGACTATAAACTCAAGTCAACACTATCACACATATACCCATTACCGTTGCAAATTCATTGAAATGTGCTTACGGTAATGTGTTAGTTTTTTTTATACAAATCAATGGCCTCTTGCACAAGACGTCATTTCGTCCTGTAAAAATACAAGTATTATTATTTGTTGACCAAACACGTTAAAGATTAACGGATTAGTTTCATCATTAGATCCATCATTAAGGACTATTGATTTATTTTATCAACTTGCAACAGACAAAGGAGAATTTTGTCGAGTCTCCTTCAATCACACTACAGCTGCGTGCGCCTGGTATCTATCCATAAAAACCGCATAACATGTTACCCAACAATGCTTGCCTGAAATTCACACAGCAGGAGATACTCCGAGCCGAGTTAATCCCGATTTGATGAGACGCCCTTCGGGGTAGATTAACATTTGCGTTTTAACATCACGCCAAACCCCTGAAAGCCTTCCTGCGATTCAACAATCAACATCCCTAATCCTTCGCGTGAACCCATAACCTGGGAAGAAATATCTAAAGTGCGAGAAGAGCGAGTGTGCCTGTGCTCACATCGCCTGACGACAACGTGGAGAGTCAATCGCTTTCCTGACGATCGTTCCAACCGATGTTTATTCAATTAAGTGCTCGAATCTGTTCGCATTCTGTGCTTCTTGTTTTGCTTCTTCTTCACTTGGCTATATTGGCTCCTTTATCATAATTTATAGGATATTCTCACGACCATAATTAATGTGTATTTCAGTAAGCAAATTATTATGATTATGGTTCGCCTATTATGTTCATTATCTGGAAGCCAAGTGGGAAGTGGGAATCACCCTTCCCTAGTGCGTCAATCAGAGTGACAATGCGCGCAGAGGAGGATGGATAAGAGAGGTGTTGAATCCATTTCTTCTCAGGCTACTTTGGCGCTTCGTTTTGCTCTATCTTTTTCTCCTGGTGTTCAGCTTTCGGATGGTTCTTTTCCTCTCTAAGCGGTTTTACTTTTCTAGTGGATTCGATCACAGCTGGATATCTGTCAAGACATTTGCCGACCAACGTGAGAGCCGCCCATAGAAGGCAACGCACCGTTCTTTCTGACTGAGGTCCAACGATTATCTGCAGTTCTGCTTTCCTGTCTGGAGCTGCGTTAATCTTAGCTTCCTGGATATGCACCGGGAAACTGCAGCTAAAGTGCACCGTTGCAATCAGTGCCGAGTCAGGCTCCAATTGGGAGCAACCTTGATTAACAATCTTCTATGCGAATGTACCCACAAGCCTCAAGCTCCCGTTGTTTCCCGCATTTGGTGGAAATGTGGACCAGCATCGTTTTGCGCGCACAGGCTTTACCTAGTTCAATCTTTCCTAGCTTATTCTGGATATTGGTAAATTCTTCAATAGTTTTGTTGTAAGAAAAAATAATTAAAGGAGCCAATGATACATAGCACCTCTACTGTTCTTAGTTCCATGAAATAGGTTGTAGTTTTTAAATTAATTTATATTTGTATTTATTTTATTTTTAAAAATACAGATGGAATCATTCACTGGACGAATGGAACAAAACAAAGTAAGCATTTTAAAGCCCTATAATTTATTCGAATAAATAAATTCAATATCATCAAATTCGAAACGAATCTGTGCTACCGTTCATCACTTGGAACCACTCGAGGAAACATTCAACTGTTTGCTCATCCAAATAGTTCTTTGGCTTCCTCGGCCAGCTGTTCTCTATTGAGCGTTTCGTCGCCACAAATTCATTCACAAACGACCTCTCCAAAAAGCGAACCTTGAAGTCATTTACAACCTGACGAAAAGTGGCTTCTTCCACAGCTGATATATCGACGAGTGTCAAGCAGCAGCCAACACGTATCCAAGAATGCTATGTGCCCTCGAAAGTGCTCTTGCATCCGAAAACTTACCACTTGACACTCGAGGGAACCACGCGCCCATCCGGTCATCCAGCGCGATCCTATCATGCTGCTTAAGTTGAAGTGGTGGACGATCAAAAACCCTTTTACCAGTGAGCGTTGTGTTGTGTTTAATACAACGTTTCATGCTCCCGGAGAAAGGATTCCGAAATGTTATTGCCTGCTCAATCAACGAAGGTCTCGAGGTGCGCCTGAAAACGGTCACTTGAATTGAAAGTATGAGTCGTTCATAGAGGAGGGAATTCGGCTGTTGGTGTACGACTAGCCAGATTGGGTGGGTAGCTACTTTCTCGCTTTTGATATTGCGTCCCTGATATCGGTCGATGGTTTGATCACAGTGTTCATCCAACCATCCAAAGTCTGGATGGAACCGCTAAAACGTTCATGATCTCAACCGATCGAGTGTGGATGAGCCTCGGGAAACGGGATATACCTTTAAAACAACCGGGAAGATCTCGCCACTCAATTGGCTACCATTCAAGAGGCTGGGCATGATCGGACGAAAGATCAGCGATGCCTACGCGTGCGCCCACCATGAGTCAGCATCGGGTTTTTTCGACTCAAGTGTACACACGAAAACGAACACGCACACTTATGGTAGAGCGAATATAGGTATTCTGGGAGATGCTTCAGATATTAATTTATTGAAGTCTATAAACCGATCGAATCGAATACGGTTGCGGCAATCTGAGCATGCGCACTTGAAAGGTGGTGCCTCGGGATGTCTTGGGCTGTCTGATCCTGCAGCTTTCGTAGGCAGTGGCTATTCAAATTGAAGCCCCTTTCCGAAGTACTTCAATCGGAACTTCGGATGAACCCGTTACGCCATCGTAAGCCCTCGATGATGGGCGTGTGCTTCTGGATAAACATGGCCAAATCGTGGTGTTTCTCAGTCTGCCTGGCCACGCGCGGATCGCTGCCGATCGATGCGATGCTTAACCGTTTGTTCTCTTCCCGGAACGCTGCCCATAAATCGAAATCAGATTCGACGCACAATAGTGGTAGTTGAAGTGGTGGTAATCCAGCCGTAAAGCGGAAACTACTTCATAGGCCAACATTGTTTTAGAGGTCCACTGGATTGATGATGGCTCTTGACCACCGACTTGGCATCGATTTGATGTTTGCGAGTGAACAGCTAATGCTGACCATTCTGCTTACGTTTTGCCGGTTCGCTCTTGTAATCAAAATTGCAAATTAAGACCGCCGCAATCTTCCATATTACCACGCATCCCACTCTCCGCCCATTAACGCAACGGCAAAACCGTGGGAAATTAAAACACTCATGGCGTTTTGAGTTGATTTTCTTTTCCCATTGCTGAGGCGATTGATTCAAGCACTCTATGCAGAACAAGTGAACTTTATGGTCTCGTGTCTGTCATTTCATGGCTTTACCTGTACTCCTCTATGCCTATGTTAAACCCTTTTTTATCCTAGCTTGCAGGGCACTAGACAAGTTTGAACGCACCGTTCGTGTATGATTAATATATTCCTCCGGTATCGAAGGACGGTTCCATACGCTTCACACACACTGCCGGCCTTCCCCCGGCACAATCACAGAGGCACTGATCGATGTCCTTAATTATACTGACATCCACCTTCGTTGATTCAGCGCACCGCGCACTCCACCAAAGTGTAATCAAAATTCTTACCGGTGAGTTACTGCATCATGCTCCACTAAAGCGCGTTCCTCACCGGAGTAAGAAACCGAAACGGCTCCAAGTCTATGTCGGTCGGTCGTACGAAGTTACACAGAGAGACTACGCACCCCATTTCATTCTCTGTAATTATTCTACAATTAATCAAAATCCAAACCTCAAACCGCTGGTCAGGAAACGTACATACCCCAGGTTCTTATCCTGATGCATATTACTAGCTGCAACTGCCATCGGTTCGTCAGATCCGTTCAACCGTTTGGATTTCATACCAACATCAGTAGAAGCAAAAACACAAAAAACAACGGTGCAGGAATAAAACACCACCAACATATAACGTTCGACCGACATAAAACAGGCGACGAACCCATGCTTCCCTGCCCATCATATGTGAATGGACTTTTGGTGGCGTACGTGTTCTTAATCATTTTAGTAAATCCATTTTATTTCCTTTCATTTGTGTTTTCATATCAATCATTCGCTTTTACCTTGAATTTCGTTTTTGTATTAAGAAGGTGTTGCTGTTTTTTTGTTTATAAAATGTGCAATTAATAAACCACGTCAATCAGTATAGTATTGATGGTCGCAGTAATTTCGTAAAAACGCGCTTTTTACAGAGATTGAATTAATTCAATGAGTACAACAATAATGGGGAAAACAATAAGATACATGAATCCTTTCCGTTAGAATGACAAAAAATAGCATGGGTTTTTATATACTAAACTTTGAACGCATTGAAAAAATAAACCATGATCATTAAAATGAGCAGGGAATTGTGCACTGAGGCTCTTTTCTGAAATCGAGCGATAATGATATTTAGCTATAATCAAACAATTCCACACAATTTCCTAAAGTTACCATCGATCGACCCGAAACGATCAGAGGAAACGATGCGAAGATGGAGTGAAATAGTCCTTTAATGAAAAAAGATTTCCCCATTAAATGGTTGCTAGGGGGAGCAACATCAAGTAATGATGAATTTTGTTTCTCTTGTCTTAGTGAACGTGTCTGCCGAGAGTGGTGCCATATCTTGACTGTTGGTTATGGAACCATGATTCGAACGAGTATCGCAGACAACACTCTGCCCTTTGTTTCACCCTTCACATATCGTGCGTCGAACATTGCGTTCACGTTGTTGGTCTGCGAGAGCGCGAAAAAAATCATCATAATGATAAATGAATCTTATAAAATGTTCCACTCCACTCTTTCTTATTACTTTACCCTACGACTGCACCAACGTACTCTCGTGGTAAACTGATCCGAACGTTTTTTTTTTTGTTTTTTGTTTTTTTTTCTACTTCTCTACACTCTTTCGATCCTCCTCATCAACCGATGATGTTCCGTGGTTATGTTTTGACGTTTGGATATAAAATGTCTTATTACAATTATTAATAACATTTTCCTCCCATATCTGGCCCTTTTCGACGCTCGAATATCAGACGCCTTTAATGGCACCCAAACGTTGGAGCGACGTCCATGGGGTCTGCTGAATAAAACCTGTTGGTTGGGAGAACGTTCCCGATGATGGTAAATTTTAACGATTAGTCTGGGCTGGAATCGATCATAAAAAGACCAAACATAAATATTTGGAACAAACATACATGAGGCTACATTGACTTGTTTTAAAGAGCTCATAAAGACCACAGAAGTAGATGATATGATAGAACTCAATAATTGATGTTTCATTTGGCAGTACAAAGTCTACGTCTCGCAAAACAAATTAAATCAATACTTCTTCCGCTATTTTTTCCTAAACCCATTTCTTTCCTTTCTCACAGATCAGTCTTGCAGACATTAAATAAATTAAGCATGGAAAAAATGAATGAAAGTTGCTCCGAAACATTGTTTCCTTCGCTTTGAAACGAGCTGCGCATCCTAGTAATAGGAGGATATTAATTACGAGCTCGCTAGAAACGGAGACCCAACACGGAATCAATCTCCCATGAGCCAAGCACATCATTGACCCTTGCGCAAAGCATCATCATAATTGAATCTTTCCTTTTCAAAACCATCGCAAATCGAGTCGCGTCTTCCTTTCCTTTCTTTTTGCTTTTTCGGGGTTGGTAAGTTTCCAGCGGTCAAATACAATCGGATCGTGGATCGAAAAAGTAAACCTTTTGGAAGCTCGTTACCTCCGTGCACCCATTCACGAGGCTGTGTGGTATCTCGCTTTATGACTCACACGTACAAGTGCCATTACCAATTGATATGCTTAACCCATCACAGCGCGAAACCACGGAAAGGCCACAATTATCCACATCGATTTCATCCCACCCGTACACTAATGTTTTCTAATGCTTCTAACCTTGCGCCCGGATGTTCTTGCGATGATTTTTCCCTGAGCCCTCTAGAGCCGACACCCAAATTTTATTCGTCTAGCGAACCCTCGGGTGGGATATAACCGGTGATAGGTAAGTCGCGAGCCGATTAACAACAGTAACTAGGCGGATCGGAATCGAGAGTACGCCAGCCATCAGAGGCATTGTTGGTGATCGTATAACGAGATGGAACCGAACGAATGGTGAATTAAAAAAAAACAAAAACATAGCTCATGAAATTAATATCCGATGAAATTGATTTAGTCTACGCCTGCGGTGCACATTCGGACACGGAACCAGCTACTTCCTTAGGCAGAAGGCACACGCGAACGCACCCATTACAAAATCGGGAAGAACCCACGGTCCGCAACTAATGGCAGGATTATTACACCTGGTCCGGGGGTCTTTTTAGCAAAGCCACCTCACCAACTAGAACTTGATGCTCTTCAGGACTGGAAACATCTTCGTAAGAGATCTAGTCAATTTCCCCCGTTGGGACTCCTCTTCACTCCAATCGGCAATGGTTTCCCCAGAGCGTGTAGTAACTAAAGTGGGCGTAAAATCCAGTTTTCCCTTATAGATCCCCGGTAAATTTTCCTCGTGGAAAATTGAAATAAGTAGCACAGTAAAACAAAAGGGCGAGCTTGCGTTCGTTATGTATTGTGGGAAAATAAATCTAATCGATAACACATCGATATATGGGTATAGGAGCTAACTGTGCTTCCTTTTTACTGGAGAGAAGCGTTTTTTTCCACTGGTTTCCCTTCTTTACAATTGCCTTAAACTCCTTATCCGATTTGGCTCACTTTTTTAACAACACAAGCATAAAGAACCGGCTTTTTGGCGTTGTAGCGTAACACATCGTTTGAGCATTGTGTGCCCCCTTGTTTGCCGACAGTGCGCATAATGCACATGGTGTGAATTTGAACCATCCTTCTGGGGATGAAAGACTTCTTCTCCCAGCGCAAATGATCCGACGCGTGCAACAAGTCAAAACATATTCTTCATGGCTCGATAATGATGCTGGTACCGGGTCGGTCGGACGGTTGGTTGGTTGGTTGGTTGGTTGGTGGTAGCAAATATGTTTGACCTTATGTTCCTGCTTCCTGGCCATCCTTCTGGCGCAGACAGATCCTGACCCATAGCCCAACCGTCAACGGATGCCCTTGAACAGGTATTCCGTTTTTTTGTATTTGCTCTTCCCTTTCACCTAATTCCAGGACAATGCCGACAATACGCAGGGTGCGTGCGTGCCCGTCTGTAAGTGTGTAATAATGAACCGTTCGATTAGGGCGGCCACAACCATGGGCCTTTACCCGGGTTTTTATAACATCCTTAGCATGAGTATGCGACGGGCAAGGGAGATAAACATCCTTCACCTGGTAAAGGAAACCCATCGACACACACCGCATGTAGAGACGTGCCCCCGGGGGTAGTGAAAAAAGTCGCATAACAAAGCGACAACATAATCTAGAACCACTGGAAATACCGAAACACCGTGGTTCGCTCGGAGGGGAGAACAAAATAGACTAGAAAACAATAACAACGGTAGGGAGAAAAAAAACCACTGCCTCCTTACAGGCAGGTCGCATCATAAAGCCATCACCAGTATATCAACAGTTCGTTTGCTGTTCGGTTACCATCCTGGGGAATTCACGGTTAAACTTTCCACTTTTTGTTTTGGCGCTTTTGCGGACAATTTTCCACAACTGGACAACTATGGTGATGGCTTTATTATTTTTACATACATCGGCAAAGGTTAGGGATGGCACTCTTAACAACATGACACAGGAAATGTAAATCCCATGTTTTGCTTATTTTTTTTTGCTAGCTTTTTTTTGTTATAGCAAAGATTAAAGCTACATTATGGATTTTTCATTAATAAATACTCTCTTTACATCTTCTGTAACACAAACTATTTTACGAATGCAAAATCGCTAAAAGAAAATTCCATTTTTCAGACGATTTTCAATAAAAAATCATCGTATGAGTAACTATATTACTCATACATACGCATGATCAACGTTGAAACGGCAAGACACCCTTGTAAAGAGGTAAAATGATTGAATTGTAATTAGAAATCTTTTACGATCAATAAAATACAAATTAAACATTTTATATCCTCGTTCACGAATCTGCAAGCTTCCTGATTGCGATGCAACTTTTTACTCCCATCTCTAAATATGTTTATTGTGTAGGAGACGATCGACCGGGGCATAATAAACCGTACCCCTCAACGGATATATCATGTCGTGCTGCCAAACAATGTTACAACGGCTAATCGAATTGTGTGTGCATCTAACGGTGACGTGTCCGTGGTACTAGGGATGCCCTTGGTAAAATATATCTAATCATGCAACGTGACGAATGGGCGGCCCTGCTGCAGCTAGTTTTAATATACGCAAAATGCCAACCACCCAAACACCCGTTCCAACGCGTCATCTGTGGTAATTTTTGAATTATTAATCATTGAAATGAACGTTACGCGAGCGCCGGTGACCTATCGAACTTTATCGCCTCCTATTTGGCGAACACTTTTCGATGACGAAGATTGGACGGTTTTTCTCCGTCGGAAAAACGGAGCTCCTGTGGCACAGTGTTGCCGATGCAACATTGTAATCCGAAATTTAATCAACCATATTTTATTAGACGGCAAGGGTCGTTGTCGGCAAGCTGCAACATATGCGCGTTTCGCGTATCTTCTAACGATGCCGACAGGTGCATCGATCAGGGGTGGCAGGCATGTCTGGCCATTCCAACGACCGAAGGTGAGCAGTAAAAACTAAATCGATGCACCAACCTTCTACATCGTTTCGATCCGCCTTAAAGCGTCTGTCGCCACTGGATCCGCACCCTTGACTCGG
Source organism: Anopheles culicifacies (assembly GCA_000473375.1). Taxonomy (NCBI): domain Eukaryota; kingdom Metazoa; phylum Arthropoda; class Insecta; order Diptera; family Culicidae; genus Anopheles; species Anopheles culicifacies. The sequence goes on along the minus strand of AXCM01000913.1, from coordinate 25,076 downwards.
GCTTGGTGCGATATCTGCACAAACACCAGCACGTCGGCTCGCAGTGACCTGACCATTTGGCTTAGTTCACTAACTGTTAAAATGAGCCGTAAAATGAGTGTATACTTTAATCTGCTACCGGTGCTTCTCCTACCAGCTACCGAGGGGCTTGTGGAGAAGGACAGTGGAGAATATTTTATAGCCTCTTCGATCGGACGTCTGGGTTCGATATCGCCGCCACCACCGTCACTGGACGGACGCGACACCAGACTTCGTTTGTCATAATGCTAATAATGCTAATAAATGCGATTTTAAACAGTCCATAAAACGTGAATGTGGGCCGATTGGAATAATCGGGATTGACGGGGGGGTCAAAAGCGAAAAACAAATCATATTCATAAACGATCAAATGGATGTGATGTTTTCTTCCCAACACATTGTTGCCCGCGAGGAATATAGATGATGATGTTTTTTGTTGTTGTTTCAATAAATACAATGTAGTGGTGGTGAAACGAGTTGTTTGTTTTGCTAGAATATGGCAAGCGATATTAGCTACATGATACGTAGAAGTATTCAATAGTGTATACGATGTAAAACTATACAATGGCTTCGAATTCTTCACACTTATGACAATGTAACTCGAACATCCTGGTCGCCATTAAAAATTCTCCTGGGCATTATTAAAGGCTAATGGTCTACTAGTCTCAGGACAGGTCCTGTTGTATGCATGTGGCTTGTAACGTATGAGATAAGATAACCTTATATATCAGAGTATCCTGGTTCCCGATGCTTTGAGACAGATTCCTAAGATATTCTTTGAACGTGGTGTATCTCCTTCCAAGTTATCTCATTATTTTACTTTTTTCTTATCATCTAAAATCATAATCAATGCCATAATCATCAACAAGATCTTCGTAATAACAGTAGTTTCAACATACATGTACATTTGAATTGCTCTTATTTTTTTCTGCTGGCATCACCAGCACTCTGGGAAAGCTTATCGAACACGTTCTAATGAAAATAAATCTACAACACTTTTGCTGTTTGTCTTGTAGGTATTCTTCTTCTGCAATCGTATTCCCTCTTCCTGGCGAGTTTAATTTATTCATATTTTTCAGAGATCTCGTACATTGCAATAACTCCTACACAGACCTTTCTTTCTCTGATTAGTTCGAAGAACAAAACACATGTCCCTTCGAGAGGCCGTTATCGTTACCCGGAGCAATGATGAACAAGTTCCAAACAAGGGTTCGAAAAGAAAAGGAAAAGAAGTACCCTTTTAAAAAGACCCATTCCAATGTGATGTGTTTGCAGCAAAGACAGCAGCAAAAACCTATCGCCCTTGCCTGGTCAAGATATGGCACAGGATGCGTTCGAAAACCATACTGTACCCCGAAGGATTTGTGCACCGGGCGAAATATGAATCCCGGCGACATCGATCGGAGGCTTCAAATTGTTCAGGGCAATAAAAATGTGACGTTGATCTCAATGCGTGTGCAGCTTTCTCACTACTTCAGCGCTACTACTGTTGCTATTGTTCAGTTTAAGATTTCTTCCTTACTGTACGGCTGTCCGTTTCAGAATCAATGACGAATGTACAACAAGCGGAGAACGAAAAGGCAACCATAATCTACAACCGTATCCAACCACTTACATGGCAGAGGACAATATGCATATCATTTCGTTTGCCATGTCGCGTTGGAAGGTTTTCCAAAATTTCATTGACAAAGTTTTTTTTTCTCGTGCCTTTCACACCCTCACTCGGTCAGTGTAGGAGACAAATTACAGTTTCCTTTTCTTGCAAACTACGCAATGCCATATGTAACGGGAAATATGTAACGGATGGACGAATGGGCGAACAGCATCCGCACAGCGGGTGTTTAAGCAAGATCGATGGTTGAGCACATCTTGATCTTCTGTGCATCTCCGGCCGGGCGATCCCTTTTCCTACGAAATGATGATGTTGGTTTTAGGATCGAACATCTGAAAATGTCTGAATTGATCACTTCCTGGAGGTTTTTGTATCTGTGTTGGGCAATTGATCCTTTGCCGATTTGTCAATGCTAAGGGTACATTAAGCATTAAACGTAAAACAATCAGGGTGGGTCGATGGTTTTGTGGTAGCGGCATCCCTCTCATCCCAGTTTTCGTATGTAAAATAGGCGTACTGAGAAAAACACATGCTCTGATAATGAAAAAAACATTGTATTGCAACTGGGGTTTATACAAGCGATAAGATAACTTCATCAACCTACAAACAATTTTAGCGTAAGGTTATAGCTTAAGATTTTTGGACAAAAACGTACGCTTACGATTGATGTCCTCATTTGTCATTTGTCCGTAACTTGATCATGAGCCGTAATTAATCAAGCATTTTGTCATACAAACGCTTCCATCTTTGTATGAAAAAAACGATTGCATTCCAAAACGAAAGATTTCCAAAATAAATACAACAGAAGATTTTGTCTGATATAAACGGTGAATGAATTCTCCATGTAATTATTAAACCACCCCTCAGTCCCAGACAGAGGTGTGTTTCAATGCCTCAAAAGATTGAGATGTATCCATCTACAATACCGATCTAAACGCACAAAATAAATCGTCTTCAATCAACGTGATGTGTCCACTAGCGTTGCGGACACCCCATTCTCCATTCTCACCCAACATCTCCTGTTCGGTTGGGTCCATCACCTTTTCTTTCTATTTGAGGGATAATCCCAACATTCAAGACGCATTGTATTCAGGGATCTAATAAATCTGTAATGTATCATCGCCATCTATTTTTGTGGTCTCCACAGAGAATGGGAGCACGTTAAACGGCATTTAAATAGCTCAACTGGCAAACAGGTAGCACTATTGAAGGGTGGAACCACAAATCGTTTTTCCTTTTCTATCGCTTCATCGAATGACATCAATCGAGCATAGGCAGTACGCCCCTATCCATATGGCTACCTCCCAGTAGCAGCGAAATAAGGGAATAACTTTCGGGGCCATTTAATGAAATCGTTACCGAACTGGAAAAGGCAAGATGTGGAAAGATTACTGCGCGTAATATCGTGTTTTTCAAAAAAAGGACACCCGTCAAAAGGATCGACCCGTGCCATCAAAAAGAAGAGATAGACAGAAGGAGCGAGAACATAGCAGTGTTTAGATTCCTTTGCACTTAGAGACACCAGAAAATCCATAAGAAGATGCCGCATCAAAAAAGGCAAAACAAATCTCACAGCCAGAAGAACGAGAACTGGTGGTACGGATGTGCGTGTGTGTGATGCTATTTTTATGCTGTTCCTTCACCACCAAATTATCCGACAGCTGGAGCACACCCACACTCAAAGCGACTTGTATGTGCTGTGTGGAGTAGGAGGGTTAGCATTATGCGAGCAAACTATGAGCAAAACGATACGCGACAAAGCGATCGAAGAGGATTAAGAGATTTGTCACATTAACTTTACACAGCGCATCCGTGCGGGCACAAACACTCACACACATACACGTACACGAATTTAGGATATCTTTTCTTGTGTTTTCTTACGGATTTTCTTTTCGTTTTCACCCTAGACGCCCCCTTGGGCTCGAGAGGTATTGTGTGTTGATGACTTGGAAAAAGGTTTGTAATGATCACAGGATAACGAATTGTGCGGGATGATTTCTTGGCCTGGAAAATACGTTACGAAGCGCACGGATGTTGATAAACCGGCAAGATCGTCATTTGGATTGTTTGCCTTGGAAATGATAGTGTTCTGGAACAGGCAGCTGATAAAAGGAGGCGATACGTGTTTGGCGGGAATTCCAATGACCGTGAGATTACATTTGGAAATCATTATTGTGCAATTAATGATACATTTCCTTAATCCTAGCTCTTTTAATTTCATGTATCTTCTTCTTTTCAATAACAACCATCAGGAAGATGAAGTTAATAATATGTTTATTAATTATCGCGCTTCTAGTGCAATAACAGCATTTCATACATTATTTACTTTATCCAGACTCGAGTCGAATGGAAAGAAAATGAGATGAGCAACGGAAAGCATGTTGAAACGATAAATTATAAATTATTGCATCCGAGTCACGTAGGCGAACACTCGTAAAGCAAGTTCAAATTTCAATTGCAACCGCTACCATTGACCATGAAAAGGATCAGGATCGAGCAATCGTTGTTCTGTTCAAACCATCCAGACGGCATCATATATTTATGGCCCGAATGGCGACAACGAGATGGCGACATCAGTGCACTTCTTTGGGATATGAGTCGTCCCTTTTTGCTCCGTATTCGAAGCTTGGTTCCCTCATTGATCCTTCATCATCGGTTCTGGAACATTTCCAGACGTACCAACTTGATTTGCATACTAAAACTTGAGGATTGCTTCGAAGTTGCTTGGTTGCTGCTTTTGCTATCGTATTGTCCTTTCCCAAGATCTGCTTACTCTTTGTTTCTACTGTCTTCTCAATTTTGAACCGACCCATGAGATGGTGTAGGAAAACGAAGAAAGAAGCACTACACCATGATGGGTATTATTTTAATCATCAGTACAGAAATGTCCGATTGAGCCGGGTAGAACACCATACAGGGCAATATTTTATCACATCTTAAAAGGTACAAAAACAAAAACGTGACTAAGCGTTGGTATAAATTCCTACCTCACTGAGCTGGTTGTCGACGGGTAACATTTTAGCGGTTCTGATTCGATGAGGCTTCACTACAGGTATCGAAAAATGCCGTCGCTACAATGATCCTCTGTAGAAACTCAAACGATAAATCTGCTTGTATGCCGTGTCAATTGAACTGAATCACTAAAAGCGTAGTGTTATTTTCACTGAACAGTACAAACTAGGATGATATGGCAATTTCTTTTAGTTTCACTAGCGAAAGGAAAGGGTTCTTGTTAAATGACACTACACAACATAGTTCAGACGAGTATGGTGATGAGTCTTATTCCATTTACACATTCACAATTACGTTTTAACCTCAAGGCTAAGGGTTGTTTCGCACGGTTAATGTAACGTTTAAACAATATATTGGCAATATAATGTTTCTTCAAAACGTCAATACACTTCCGAAATACACAACACTCTTCTTTTTTACGTAACTTTCGCGTAAAACAAACACATAATTTAACCCGTTTGGTAGTCAAACAGCCGCACACTATCTTACAAACGGTTGCACTATACGCCAACTATTAACACATTCTTCAAGGATCTGGGTGGTGGTCGATTTAGCATATTTCCGTTTCCATGCAGTACCTACATTGATCCTTTGTTCGCACGCTCCCAATCACACTACACGCGCACAACCCTTATTTCTTCACTTCACGTTCACTTTGACAAAATTTTGTATGTCGTTCTTCCTAATTCTGCACTCCCATAGCCAATAGTCCGCTAACCGTACACATTTACTAAAACCGACAACTAACCCCCTATATCTTGGCGACGTGTTCCGCCATCCGAACGTGTTCGATCAGAAGCAGCAACAGCAGCACCGGTCCGATCCTCGATCTCTCGATCACAAAGGTAAACTAACGGGGCATTATGAGAGATAAAATGCGGAGAAATGTAAGCAAAAAAATCGTTGCGTTCGCGCTCTCGTTTGCGCATACGCACCATATCCGCACGTGCAGCCACGTGTCGTCCCTTTCCGATGATTAATCTCCTACAATTTTGCTTCCATCTCATTTGCTCGCGCGCGTGTGAGTAGCGAAAGCACTCCGCAACATGGCGTGAGAAGAGAATCGACGACCATCTCACCGGCAGCTCACTATAGTGTGAGTGCGAATGAAATGTCGAGAGATTGAACATAAACATAAACTGCGCGTAGCATGCACGTGTGTAGGCGAGAACGGGTATACGAAAAACGTGCTCGGCGTAGAGCTAGCTGTACCGCTTTCTCCACCGTAAGGCATGCGGGAAATGTTGCTATTCTGCGGTAAATACTGTTTGGAATTTTCTTATCGCGAGTATGCATACGATTTCCCACAGACACTACCACACATGCACTTACCGCACACGAGAGGAAAATTGACGCAGGCGAGCAAACGAGAGTCCATTTGTAAGGTTTCGTAACATGGGAATCTGAAGAATTGCAATGCCGTTTAGTGAATCCTGATTTATGTGATTTTGTTTTTTGTTTTTGCACGGAAAATCGCAGAAACTAGTTTATGCCACTAAACCATAATAATAATAAAGCAACGTAAAATCATTTTCGGCTAGTCATTTTGCTTTTACTGCATGTTAGTTATTAATGTATCGAAGTAAAGCATTAAGAGCACGTTTCTGGATGGGTTATGGATCTGGTAAAAAACATTGTTATTTAACCAGCCGGGAGTTTGCACTATCATTTCAGAAATTTCAAGAATATAATTAAAAACACCCACCGCCCTTAAATATTGTTATATACTACACGGCTTTTGTTTTATGTTTGATTTTTAACTAAAACCTATTTAAATAAATTACACTCTGATTTAATGACCCTCTTCTGAAAATCACATCAAGCCCACCAATCATCGGATCGATCTCTGGATTTTGTCTATTATCTGATTTTAGCATTCGTTTGTGAGGGTGGTCAATTGGCAAAAGCTGGTGGCGTGATTTTAAAGCATCGATAAACCCAGCATAACACACATGCTCTATGTCACCTACACACATAATTAATGTCCGCCCCTATATGTAGCATAGTTTCAAAATTGCTTGAAAGCGAACACATAAAAACGAACCCTTCGACGACACAGTGCGATCGCGCCTAACCGATGTTGCCTCTATTCTAAAACAAAACATTCCAAGCAAACTTTTCTAAGTGGTAGTGCACATTAATTCTATTTTGGACAAATACATGCAGACCCAGAAATCAAAGCATCAAACATCGTTGAAGAACCATCAATAATAATAATCCTCGGTAATAAAATTCACGCACTCGTTCGCCCATGTGGGACAAGCGGACCGTCAAATAAGTGGGAAAATCTGTCCCATCCTTAGCGCGTCTACACCGATCCACAGCGACAACCAAAAACACAACGCGACCTATACCAATGGGAAACATGTTGCACTCCCTTTTCTCGATTCTTCACAGAGCAGTAGTTCTAGCTTCGGGCGACACCAAGCATCATTTTCGCCTGTACATGCTGGAACAGGCCGAGAGAGAAAAAAAAAGGTACGATCGATGGTACGATCGTGCCCCGTTTTTCCCCGTCACTATCCGTCAATTTTTTCCTCCCCATTCCCAAACATCGTGATACAGCTGCATCGGAAAAGTTTGCGTCGGAAACTGTGACCCATATTTTCGACCGTGGCCGACAATAACGCATCGTCAAAGTTGTTCAGCGGCGACATAAAAACAATTGATATTGGCTGCGGGGATGAATGTACGGGCATGGGGAAGTGATCAGCAGCGAATGAAAATTCGTCCCTCTTTTCATGGGCACTCCTCCAGACATACGGTGCAAAGCGATGCAATGCTCCCGTAGCGTTGCTCGTTTGAGCTGAGGAAAAAAGTTGTAAAATCGTTGCACACACATTTGTCTCGTGACGTAGTAACTTTTACTATCCATCCACCACTGTGTCACTTGGTTTGGGGTGTGCGCGCCACTAGACAGCCCTCTATCGTTGCTCGTTCTACACTCGCTCCGATGCAGATTCGGTTTGCCGCACGATCTTGAAGCAGCGAGCTGGTAATGGCAAACATGTGGCGACAGCACACATGCCTCTCTATGCTCGGTGATCAAAGTTTTATTAGATTTCGGGAAACGAATTGATGGTTTAAATAAAACGAATGGGAAGCGGGTGCGAGTCAAGAGCAATAATAACGATCATACGGTTCATATGGTAGTAGAATATAATATTGAACAGGAATTTAAAAACTACCCTTAACATGCAAATCTAAATTGAATTCAAATTGAACTCAAATAATACAAATAAAATAAAATGAATAAATAATCATGCTTCAGTAGAATGTACCATGATTGCATCTTCATTTAATCACAGCAACGTCTCCTGAAACTCATTCGAACAGCCACTATGGGTTTAGTAAACCATTACGAGATGATAGGATACAGCTGTTCCCGTTCCGATAAAGCTCATGGGCAATAATCCCACCCTCGCCAGGATGTAAGGACATATAAGGACACAACGATGGTACCGGAGTCAGCTGCTCTACTCTAGTGTCATCATGATCCGCTAGCCGTAAAAGTATTTCCCTGCACATCTCGTTCCCAAAACAGCCTCTAATTAAATCGTACATCAGAGGGATCTAGTCCTTTGTTCTACTGCACCATCCCACACCCCTAATCTACCAGCATCAAAGCGAGACGAACGAGAACACATCGCCAAAGACGATTAATTTTGATTGGAAATTGATGAAGTGATCACTATTAATAGACTCCTTCCAAGGGAGAGAGAAAGCAAGAGGCATTTCTCGCAGTGATGCCGTGGAAAAGGCATAGCAAAATGAATTCCCCACGGTGGCATCTACGAACATGCAAGCCCATCCTTTTACGAGCATGTTGGAAAAGCGTTGTTTCCAGCAGAACGAGCCGTGACAATCGATAAATTAATCCCACCGCTAAATATAGACGTTTCCAACCGTACCGGATAGTTTTGGGTTCGGAAATTCGGTGATCGTTCTGCGCCCTTTTACTGCCCTTGAAATGCGTTGCATGTGTGCATTGCTGCATCACGCCTGCCAGAAATGTGGGGAGAAGAAGGTGAGAATCACTCAAGTGCATTTATCTGCTCACGAAATGATGATGGTGGTGATGTTAATGCCGATGCTGTCCTTTAGTGAGAGGGTGTTTATTTTCCCTCACAATCATACTGACGAAGAAGAACTTTGCAAAGTTGTCCCTCAAAATAGTTAATCAAAATATAACATTAACGTCTATCAAACTACAATCAAAATATAATGTTTATGAAAATATTATGTCTACGACACATATTTTACAAATAAAAATAAAAATAAAACAAAATATTTAAATTTATGAAATTAATTATACAATATAGCAAACGAAAATAATGTCTAAGCAGAATTCGTTATACAAATAATGGTTAATAGATTTTGGTAAAAAGGAATTGATATTAGACATTCCTAGCTTATTCTTAGCTGGGTGAGTCAGCTTTGATTACATTTATTTGATTACATGGACGTTCGTACGTCACACAAATCTTCTCTTGCCAATGCGTGCAAGGAATGTCGGTAATTAAAACCATAACTTCTGGCCACAACAAAACACTTCTCTCACGGTCAACTGCCGGCTGGCTGGAAGGGTATGCTACGTAGGGGATAGAATATTGCACCAGAACACGACGTGTCGGGCGCGCGCGTTTAGACCCGCAGGGACTAAGTCGTATGACCTTCCCTTCCACTTCATTTTTGTGGACTTCCCCTGTGTTTGTTTCGTTCAAGATGAAAAGCGAAGTTCAGACAAAACTGCACACGGCTTCGAGGGCAATTAATAACATTAGCGAACCTGTGGAGAACATATGTCCCGAGACTCACACCTCGCACGAATTTCTTCCCTCATTCAGCATGAAGTTTCGACAGGATGTGTTCGGAATTGGAAAACGGCGCACACATGGAAGCATACTCCACATCCTTTGCTCCAAATGTGAGTGCATCTGTGGCGTGAACTGCTGGAGGACACAAAATTGCACGCGGAAGGCTGTCGGAAGATATCTGGCGGGTGTATTCTGTTGTTTTTTTTTCTTCTTCTACCTACAACTCTTACCGATGCTCAAAAGAAGACTCGAATAAGCGAGACAGAAAACGATCATTAGTACGAATCATTTTAATCAGCAGTAATTACTAGTTTTATATCTCGGAGGCATGCTACGCGTGTGATTCGCGCAGTCGCCTCGTGCCTTTCTCTCGCGGACTGTAAAGTCAATTCATTCGTGGGGCCAAAAGGGCGTCCGCGGTTGCGCTGCACCGGGTGCATCCGTGCGCCGGCCAGCGAACAAAACCGTGCCGTGTCTCATTTGTCTCGGACCCGTCGTCTATGGTTTCGCTGATGGAAAATTGAAGAACCGAGAAACGGTTACGGACGCTCGGACCGGGGCGTTTACTTGGCTGTTTGGCTTATGGGTCTCGCCAAGCCAAACGTCATTTGTGTCACTGCCAGCGGCGGACCAAAGTAGCTTGTGGAATTACTACAGAATGAGATTCTAAATATTTCTCTGGCAGTGAACGGATAAACCACCGAAGGAGGAAGGACTTTATGATGAACGAACACCCATCAAACGAGATGCTCTTTGACAAGCGCTCAGGGAAACCAGAATACCGGCAATGATAAATCTCTTTATTTGGAATGTAATGCAACGTGGATTAGGATATGGTAATCCATGCAAAAATGTAGTATGGACAAAAAAATCCTTACGTTAATGTTACATTTTGAAGTGAAATAATAAGTTTGATTGACTTCAAATTTCATACTACAAATAAATCAATGAATAAACAATAAATAATGCGATTATTAATAAAGTATATTAATTATTTCGCAAAACAAAATTACATTTACATGCTTCATCAAATTTTGAAAACAAAATCAAAATGAAAATATCGCTCAAAGGAATACAATCAACAAACCTCTTTGAAAAGAAATTCTAATTATTCAACAATTTCGAATGTTTTCAATAACTAAGACCCGAGGAAAACTAAACAAAATCAATCTAAAATACTCCCTGTACTCCCTGTGTCCCAACATGAATCCTGCAAAGAGTGTGCATCTTCCAGTGGTAAATTAAATACCACCGCTCGATGTAGTGTGGAGCCCATGAATACCAACAGCTAAACGATGGGTATCCTCTACCACATCACACGGGCTTCTATTTATTTCGTTAAAAGTCGGTAATTTATCGCTCCGTGCCGTTGAAAGAATGAATAATTCAAAACAATTTATCATGTTGCGCTCGTCGGCGTAACGTTCGATCGTCATCGGTGCTCATGCCATCAGCCATCCTCACTCGCCGCCTATCCCAAATCACAATGGACTAAAAATGAACGATTTCAGGTTGCGTGTCGGGATGGGACGACACTCTGCGATCGATGATGTGGAAGCAATAGATGGAAAGAAAGCCATGCAATGTGCGAGCCAACGAAGTACTGAACAAATATTGAGCCAGAGGTAAGAAATGAGTGCATTTTGAATATAATTTCAAAATAGAAAATAATTACCACACGGCGTCTACATGGTGAACGCACAAAAAAAAACAAATAAACTCCACTGCCATAGTGTGATCCCACAGCATTCGGTGACGAGAGCATTAATATTAAATACTAATACCATCATCTTACTTTCTACCAATCTCCTTACACCATTTGCTTGCTCCTTTCACAGCCCAGCGAACCCAGCCAACGAAGCTGGCTGCGCGGAATCGTTACTCTGCACCGTTTGTTGATGTATCAATTTCTTCCAAACAGCATGAAGGAAACTGGGCATTAAATAATTACCACACTCCGAGCACAAACGAACGCCATTCAGCCCATTCAAGGCTCGTAGGGGAAGCCCGTGAGAGTCACCAAGAAGCCTTTTACCGACTTTTTTCCTTCAATAACTACGCACCACCAGCACCGCACCATACTGGCAGAGGTGTACAGGTGAATGTGTGGGTCTATAATCCCACCCGCAGATCTCTCCCCACCAGGCACCGATCATTCATCAGTGAAACGTTTTGTCAAACAAAACCAAACAACAGCAAAATGAAACAGAATATGAAAGATCGTCTCACGTCTTTTAATCCTCGTCGATCAATCCTTTTTTATTCTCAGAGATCTCGCGCGGGGTGGCGAGATTCCCGCGGTGAGGAATTCGTGGCGAAACGGCGGAAGCACGGGGTCGTTGTGAAACGGAAGAAAAAAGTTCATTCATGCCGCGGTGGTTTGCTAAATGGTATGGTAGGATTTGAATAAAGAGCTGGCAAGATGCGACATCAGCCTGTCGTTCCCATTCTCACACCCTTTAGGTGTTGACTCTATTAAAAGAGTTCCATTTTCATTCAATTTGTACCGCGGTGCCACGTATTAATGGTGTACGTTTTTCGCTTTATGCTTCTCGTCGCCTCATCTCAGCGGTGTAGGAGCACTTCCTTCGTTCGCACCTTTCGCACGGCGAAGGAGACCAGGGCCGTGCTGGAACGAACTGCGGTTACATTGTGGCAGCATATGACAGAAAGGCAGAGATAAAATTTATATTACTCATAATACGACCACAATTTATCAAACGACCTAAAACTGTTCTGCTCTTTACATTTATGGTTTACTGACTTGTGCGATGATGAACGTGTTGGGACGTGGTGAGAGAACGATTCGGCCCATGAATGATTTGAGGCGCTTAATCTTTGAACTAAACTCATCGCATAGCCAATTTCGGACGGTATCGGCTTTGAGCTATGCATGTTTAAATTTAATATTGCATCTTTGAAAGTCTCAGGAAGAAGTATGGGAGAATACAATACAATGTATTTCAATTTCAATACCATCATTATACCAGTAATTCATTAAATAAAAGCATAAATGAGTCGAGCTTTTCTTAGTTTGATATTGCAATTTCAGATCACAAACACAAAGATTCAATGATACACAAAACCAAACGCAAAACATACATACATTCTGCCCCAATCATAACGATATGCGTTCAAGAAGCACTTTGTAATGCATTGCACTGATCCACTGATCTGGTACAAGAAAAAAACAGATCCTAAATTAATGCCTACGTCGTGCATCTGCAATCACACACACAACACGCAGCCGTACCGTAAGGGTTGCTCTCGCATGTAATTCTCGTTCGCTTACGCTCACGCAAGCGATCCTCACAACGGTATGGGTCGAGACGGACCTAACCGTCACAGACCCACAGAGTCACCAACAGCGAGCGATGCAAACGTGTTGCACAAGAAGCTGAGCGAAATTAACATTCTCCTGGTACGGTTTATTTGTATCCATTCGCCGAACCATACCCACCAGGAGCCATGATAAATGCACCGAACAAGCGCGCGAAAAAGAGTAATGTACATCATGTAAAACACTATAAAACGTCTATCAGCAAATTAATCTACCACAAACGAGGTACAGACACCGGGTCATCCTCCCGCATGCTATTTTCCATGTGTTCATCTCTACTCTCCCATTGAAGATCCTGCTCTGTTGGCGAATGCACGCGGTGAGTGCAGTTTCTTCGCACTGGTGCAGTTCAGCCAACACTTCCTCGTGATCTCCCTCTTCTACACCTTCTCACCTAATCTGGCATGCACGAACGAGCCTGATCGTCGAACACAAATCATCGCTCGTACGAAATGTACGCCAATTCACACTTCCACCGACGATGAGATTGAAACGATGAGACCACCGGCAAAAGGCGGAATCGTTGTTACTGTGTTCGACCGACCTACAGCAGCCGGCAAACATCTAAGCGAATTCTTCCACTCGAACCATTTTGAAGACGTTTGTGTAGAAACGACGAACTGCATTAAACTGTAATACTTTATGAGGGGAGGTTTTTCACCAATTCCGAAGCGTATCGGTGCAAACATTACTGGTTTTTGGAAGGTACTCTGTGTGGTCGGCCGGTAAATGTCATTGTAGTGGGTGAATAATCACAGCCCGAACAGCAATACGGCAACATAAATATTATTTAATATATAGCCACAAAGATGTTTCTTTGTAAAGTGGGTGGTTGTAATTAGTGAGGCTAAGGATTCCGCGGTTCGGAGGAGCGGGTCGTTGGCCGAGGACACTGAGGCGCCGGTTTACTAACGGACAGGACCGAGGTTCGAAACCCATTCGAGCCGTTCCCCCGTACGCAGGACTGACTATCCTGTTGCGGGTATATTCATGTCACGGAATCCAGAAATGGCAGGCCAAGACCTCTCGAGGTTGTAGAGCCACAAAAGAAGAAGAAGAAGGATTCCGCACATAGCACATGAAATAGACCCTATGGGTGGTGACCCTATACCTATATGATACTTTCCTCTAGAGAGTTTACTAATTTTTTCATTTAATTTACCAATTTAGATGAAGGTTTATAGGATTATTAATTTTTTTTATTGTATCACGTAAACGGTTGTATTGAAAACGGTCCGGAAGGGATTTTGGTCCCAGTCCGAGGTGTAAAGGCCCGACACCGATGCCATTATCTAATATATTGCCAATTTCCGCACTTCAATTATGAAAATGAAGGAAAATCGATATCTAAAAAAGAGTTCTGTTTGCATGCTCTCTACACGACTGGACTAGTACCAAATTTTATTCCTGTATTAATTGTGTAAATAGTCCAAAAAGCCAGAAATAACAACCTTCTGCGCCCAAGTTACGAGCTTCTGACGAGATCAATGCATAGCCATTATTTATAAAGCTCTAAATGGATCTAATACTCTACAGAAGCAATAACTAATACAACTAAAACAATCAACATATTTAACAGCACATTAAGGTCCGCAATTAATTTCAAGTAAAAACAATTGCTTAAGAGTGCAAAACTTAAAAATCACCATATTTTGCTCTAGCGGCTTTGCACCGAGAGTGTTAACTTAATTAGTGTATTTATTCCACATTCCGAAGATTCCTGGGCATAGTCATATTCTTCAACAAGCGGCATGATTATTTCGGGTTAAGCGTGTTGTTAACGACATTGGTTCGTTACACTGATGATAATTTGTTGGAAAGCTTAATTTTTTTTTTATACTGATCACTTAAACTCGTTAATCTGGCGAAGAATTCCATTCAAACGGTACTGTAGATTTTCACTCGAGTGTTCTAAAATAGTACTGCAATGCTAAGTGTGTAACAACATGGATCGTTTGCCGCTTGAAGAAAGGTGCGTAATGTTTAGAAACTGATAATAACAATTACCACTGCCACTATTGACTTACGTCAATGCGTTGGTTATGTTATTTGCAAAATAATATTTTAAAACGAAGTATTAATCACCTAACCGTAGATAGTGTAGTTCATACGTTTGAATCCAATTGATGCTGCAAATTAATTTGCATGCATCTGCAGTCTGCAAAAATTTGAAAATCCTTCAGAGCTTTCTTCCTCACGGCAAAATGCGTGATGCGTTCTGCAGTAGCAACAACTCGGCAACAAATTGACCAATCAATCTTGTACCAGAGCAGCACGAAGGACGCAGCGGGGCTGACGAACTGACGGCGTCCTACTGCTTTTATTTTACACCGTTCTTATCCCACTTCACATCCTAACCACATCCATCCCGAAAGATGTCGATGGAACGGATACGCGCAATCGGATATCTTTTAAATGTATTATTTCTCAGCTCCCGAATGCACAATCCACCGGAATCGCATCATTATGCTCACGCATATGATCACAACTTTTTGCATAGCCACGCCACAGAAGACAGTGGCAAGCATGTTCCCCCACTCCTAGCCGTGCTCGAGCGAGACTGCACTTGCACTGCGCAGCCGCCGGAGACGTTAATTCTGCTGCGCCCGGAAAAGGATGTTCAAAGGATGCCCCTCGGCTTGGAATAAAGGGCACAGAACGTGTGTGTGTGTATTTACAGAGCCAAAAGAAAATGAGACAAAAAATACTAAACACGATGCCTGATCGGACCGCTATGTTTCAAATACAGAAGCTTTCGTGATAAGCTTATTTAATATAATTTGAATACTTTCCCAACACCTCACCGGTGCTGTTCCATCCTCCCTTGGTGTCCACGCAGCGCACACATGAATGCTTTTATGTTGTTTTGTGAGGAAAAAAAATGATCAAGTATAATTTATAAGAAAGAAAAACCTGTCTCGAAAAATTTACTTCGCCCTTTACTGCCTCACACCCCGTGTGCTTCGCCCCGAGAAAGTGAAGGATGAAATAATTTAGGAAAATTATCATAACTCCCCGTCCCTAGAGGAGATCGGAACGATCGTTCCCGAGATCGACCGATTGTTAGTGTCCTAACACCATCGTCGGGTTGAGAACATCGTTCAAATCTAAATCGGCCAAATCACTTTGACGGGTGATGGAGGAGAAAACCACACAAGAGAAGCGAAGGGAAAAATCGTGAATGAAACATTTCATGACTAACCAATTAATTTCGTTCTTATAGATTATGTGGCTTTTTTCCTCTTCCTACATCCACACGTCCATGTCTCAAGACCTTGAACTCTGTGGTTTTGAACTCTCCGTCCCAGGACTGTTGAAATCGAAGATCGCGTGGGGAAAATATTGACAGCAATTCAAAGCAAATCTCTTTTTCCTTTCTTCCGACAAAAATTAACAGCAAACCGTTTAGAGCGAACGTTACCATGTCAACGGAACCATGGCAGAATCCTTGTTCGGTCGCAGATCGCTGCCTTTCGCATGCACGGTGAGGTTGCATTAGATGCTATTTTTACCGCCGCAGATCGTACATCATCAATGCGTTAAAAAACCAGTAGAAAAATGCCGATGATCTTACGACGGGACGCACTACTTCGAATAAAACAGCCGGCGCCTTTCATACGAGGTTGAAAGATTGCAAGATGGATTTCATCTCTTGAAAATTATTCACAAACATAATGATCAACGGCCAAAACGAGAAGGAATGGGGAAGTGGGAGGGGGGGGGGAGAAAGAGAAACGAAAGGTCCTAATGTAGCTGTCATCTTTCGGGCATGCTATGATGAGCATCTTTGAACCATTCAGTTAAAAAAGCCAAGACAAAATTTTGTTAATAGTTTTAAAATAATTAATTTGATAATACTCAATAAACTGATCATACATTCTATTTTGGTGTAAAAAGGTCTAATTTATTTTCAAATGGAAATCCATTTCGTTCAATAAATGTACAAATCAGAAGCTTATTTGAATTTATTGCGCAACCACACACGACATAGAGTGTAATATATTGCAAAACCATTCAAGTGAGACAAACATCAGACAGCTTATAGCAATGCACGAATCTTATTCATGGACATGCGCATCCTAGAAAACCCCTATTCCGGGACGCATTTCAACACCAAGTGCACTATGATCAACTATGTTGTATGCTGCAGTACATAGAACGTCTGCCAACTCCCAAACGTACCAATCAAATGGGTACAGAACTACACACTAGCGAAAGAGAGCGCAAGAGATACGTATCCCTTTAAAGCAGGAATAGGAAACCTTACCATCAGCTAACAAAATTGAAATGTGACTAAAAGACAAATGCATCGGCATATATTACAGCTGCAAAATAATGAACATACCGATACCGTTGCATCGTGCGAGTGTTGATGCATGGGCATTCCGTAATGAAACCTGTCCCCCTTTCGCACACCCCCACACCAGCTCTACTCAGCGACGGTACAATCCAGGGCTACCTTCTTCACCAGCCACGAGACAAGGACCTTCAGACTTTCATCGCTTATGCTTCACTGGCCCGTTCGGGTGCACAGAGGCACACAATTAGACATCCATTTTTCGGTTTCAATTTCAGTGCAGTGTGAAGCGATGCGTTTGGCAGAGCTGATTGAGAAGGAAGAGATCGGCTGTGCATGTATGCATGATGTTTGCAAACGATGTATACAAGCTGCATGCTAATCAAAAGATTTAACTTCTTTTCCTCGAGCGTCATGAGCGATGGATTCATTTTCCTTTTGCACTCTGATCACTTAATCTCGTCCAATTGCGATAGAACGTATTGGGAAGGTTGGATCGTCAACTTAATACACGACTCACGCGCTCGTTACGTTATTTTAGCGGTATGAAGAACGGGCTCATTCGTCGTTTTAAGTTGTAAGCGTCGTAATTCAAGCAATTAGGAGCTCTGTAACGGTTAAAACCACAATGTAATCATGTGAGGGAGGTCTCGTGTGCAAACGAGCCGATTTCTAAGTTTTTGCAACGCCGTAAAAAAGAACAATTGCATAGCTTTAGGAAAAAAGGGGTTCGCTTGGAGTAAAAAAAACAAAATCAAGAACAATTTTGCTTTAATTTTCAAGCAAAAGAAAATAAAAATAAATCTCAATATAACAATGCACATGCTTACATATCTGTTCAAAGTCCTCCGTACCATTGCTCATATTCTTTGTCCGTCCATCTCCTTTTGCAAAACCCCATCGCAAATGGATATTTCATTCCGTAATAATATGCATTCGGTTTCGATCCGTTGGACTTCCCAGCTAATTTAATTAGACGAACGTGACATTATGTCAAATTATATTGGCGCGTCGCGCCATCCAAGCCATGCGCGCTTGGTCTGATCATGGTGGTGGCAATGACGAAATCCAAACAAAAACTGCCCTTCCTTTTTCATCGTTCCGGTGGAGTGGTACATCATCTTGTGGTATCGGCTGGGACTGCGGCTTTGAATGTTTTATTCACATCGCAAGTACCGTCCAAGCTGCGCAGCAGCGACTGACTCAGAGATGCTCCGCCAGCTTCAATGATGGCCGGATGTCACAGTTTCATCGTCAGCGGTCGGCGTGTCAGACGAAACGCAAACATGCGCGCTAGGGGACATGCTCGACAAATTTCCCTGTGCCTCATATGGAAGGCACGAGGTTCGATTGTGAATAATTTATAATTTAACGGAATGAAAGCAACACAACTGTGAGCAATACAGCAGGTTCGGGATAGGATATCTATACAGATTGATTATTTTATTGATTCGAACAATAAGAATAATTGCTTCCATTTCATAAACTTCTTATTTAAAACTGTAAAAAGCAAGTAATGTAAATATTTCCTCGAGACTAAGATTTTCTAGAATATTATGCATTCCAAAAGATAGATAACATCATTATTACTTCAAAACGCTTAGTTTCATGAAAAGATTCATCGCGATCTATGGAGGAACAGGGTAATTCGAATCAAACTTTTTCTTCGTCTAACTGTTCTTTAGCATCTTGCAGCACCCGTTGCGAACAAATCACAAGAACCACATTAAGTTATTTATGGACTTTTGACCAACTACATGTTCTTGATCATCACTGATGACTAACTCCGACACCCCCGAAGATGTCTGTCACAAGGAATTCTAGGGTGTAGGAACTTCTCAACGCCAAAGTCAAACAACCAACACACGGTAAGGAGACCCGGCGAGGAATGCAAATCGATTAGTGAAAGCATGGAAAATAATAATATCGAATGTAGTACCCGCCACAAGTTGATGGACGAACCGTAAACGAAAACGGAACCGATACAGTGCGAGCGGACCAACACTGGGCTTGGAGGAGCTGTTTGTGCCTTACGGGAATGAACAAGCGGCTGTTAAAGACGGGTGTATAGGAACAGAAGAATAAAAATACACACATACACAAACACCTTGTCTACAACCGAGGGACAAACGGGACACCAGCTCGATGGTTCCTTGGGTCGCGTTCGATGTGAAAATTTATATCAAATTACTGTACACAATTTCGTTGCTGCAGGGGGTATGACTGCTAGCAGTACTTTCTTCGTGCTCTGATCAGATGGATTAGTGCTGGGTGAGCATTTATCGGTGCCTATGTGAAGGGCAACCTGCGACAAAGGAAAAAATCATGCCTATACGGCAATAATATCTCGCAACACGACAAACATGGTTTATGGTTACGGTACAATAATCGAACATGCACATGCTCTTAATTCGTTCTTGGAATTTAAACTAAAATCCAAGCCATTGGTAACGTACGCACAAGAAATGTTGCTACAATTAAATGAACAATTTTAATTTTTTCTTGTACACCTTTCTGTTGAATGTATATAACTGTTTTGTTGATCTTCACGGATAAGAAAACATAACAGACTACCTTCAATTAAAAATCCATTAAAATGATAAGCACACTATCTAATCTGAAACTATATTTTATGATAGTAGTGTGAAGATTTTCAAGCGTTTGCTAAACAAAATGTTTACAAGAGTTAAATTATGAATCGGGAAAATCCCATTTCAAGCACGTGCTCAATGAGTTGCACAATAAGCTTTTATTGGCAAAATAATATCTAACAAAACGGAACGACTGCAAGCTGTCATACTCTTTTCATTTACAGTTTCATAGATTTTAACTACAGCAAATAGAGAAATCACACTCTACGCGTACACTGCCTAATGCATCAATCTCAGACAGAGTATGGAGCTCATCGTTGCTGGTGATGAGTTTCTCTACGATCGCATATTGGTGAACGGTTATCATGGCTTGTCCTGCAACAACTGTATGGCCCCTACCGTTTGCGAATGCACGGAAAATGAATATTCATCCCCATGACACTAGTAATAAAATGGCATAGGAAAAACACAAAAAAAAAACACACTTCCCCGAGTGTTGAAATAAAGGCGAATGAGCGTACGTAATGGTAACCAAACGGTGCACACACATCAAGTCGATAGTGGTTGCAAACTGCATGGGGATGCAAGCTAACGCGTCTCGGCCACTTGATGATAGAAATGGTCATCTCCTCTCATATGTACACACACACCACACGCACCTCGCGACAACTGATGTGGCAAATATTAATTAATAGAAACGTGCTATTGACGCTCAATCGGCAATTAATCAGCATGTTATGGATGCAATTTATCTAGCAAGGCAAACATGTGTCCACTTCACTTCTAAGTGTTGTGCCTTAGAGTGTTGTCTATGTATGTGTAGGTACCGGTCAAGCTTAAAGCCCGATAGCTTTCTTTAATTGGAAATTGCATTTATTGCAGTTTGAAAACAACATGAGAAGAGATCGCTCAAAACTTCCAGGTGCAATTGTTAATATATTTTTATTAGACACTTGCAATGCTGGACAATCTATTCGGTGGATAAAATTAAAGAATATTGTTTACTATTTCTGTCAAATTATTTTAAAAATCTCTGCAAAGAAACCGTAGGACAAACATTATGTGAAAATGCTCACACACATGTCGAAGACGAACGGAATGTTCAGTTTTGCAAGGGGAACATTCGAATGGCTGCGCATTTATCGTGGCATTAATAGTTAATTAAAATTGTAAACATCATGAATGATTGTAACCATAAATATTGAAGTTGCGACCGAGACCGGGTAGCGTAATTTCGCCCGCGTGGAAAGTGAGCAACCCTTCTCCTGTACAGCCGCACGGAGGCAATAAATAAAGCTACCGAACAGGAGTAGGGAAGTTTGTTTCACGGGTATACTATAAAACATGCAATCTTTTGATTGCGAAATTATGACCCAACGGAAGAAGGTTTTGAGAAATTGCGATTCCCTTGCTGCTGGATCGGTTTTCTGCTGCCACGCATCGCAACCGTCAATCGGTGCTGGATATATGTGGGCCACGGAGGAAACTTGGTTGCGAATTCCGGCTTTACCACCACCCCAGCCATCTAGGTTCTCCCCGTTTATATACGCATCATGTATGGTTGCAGACTTACCTGTCGTACTTGTTTGAATTGCTCCTCGAAGCTCCAGCCGTTGTTTTGTTGAGACGAGTTCGACGTTTCGCTCGAGGTTGACGAATTGGAACCGGGATTGCCTGAGGTGATTAAAAATTGGAAAGCGAAATGCGATTTCAATACCACCGCTTCTAGAGTAATTTGTTTGCCGTATGATTGTATCCGGTTTGGTAGGGTAGTGTAAAATAGTTATGAAAAAAATCATCTCTTCAGAATGGAGTTATCTTTTTTATGTCAATCTACATGCAAAGTATTACAGTTCATGAAAGAAATTAACATAAACTTATCAATTATCTCATTACTTTGTAACAATGCTTTCAAAATATTCCAGTACATGCAGTACAAGTTTTAAAATAAACCTTATATAATTGTATAAACAAACGTCCTGATAACTTACCATCCTTGCTGATCGGTGCGTTCGGTAGGGTAAAGGAAAAGTTCCCACCATTCTGCGTTCCTGCTTGCGATTGTGAGCCTCCCCCTGCACCAGATCCACCACCACCACTGCCGACATTCATAGCACCAGAACCACCACTTCCACCGCGAGGTTCTTCCCTACCGGTACCGAACATTCCCATCCCATTGCCGGCACCATTGGCGGCACTGGCTGCCAGAGCTGCACCGAAGGGCGAAGAAGCTGCATGAAGGGCGGCAAAGTCAGCCGCCATTTGTTCACCCATCAGTGCTCCCACCTTCATGTCGCGCACCTGCATCTTCAGCTTCTCGAGCACATCGCCATGGTGACCTGATGCAAGCCCAGACGCCAACCCGGACAGTCCCGGCATGTTCATGTTCAGTGCCGTCAGATTGCTCAGTACTCCCAGTGGATGATTCGCACCGAACTGGGCGGCGGCTGCTGCCGCTGCGGCCGCTGCTGCTGCTGTCGCTTGGCTGTATCGTGGGAGAGTAGTATCCGTGAAAATTAATATGATTTTAATTAGAATCGGTGTCTCCGTAGTTACCGTCCGTCGCACCTTTGATCATACCTTATCTCTGAGTGATGATCTGGACTTCTGCCAAATTCCATGCCGGATGTCATCTTTGCGTCCGGCGACGGGCGATTCACATTAACGCCCTCGTCACTCGACTCTCCGTCCCGGCCTAGATCCGTCTCGTGATCGGAATGCTCGTCTGCTGTATTTGACTGGTTGTTGAAGAGAAAAATGAGGAAATGTATTACAGTGCGGGGTAAAACAAACAAATGGTACTGTTTGATGGCAAGAAACCTAATTGGTGCATAATCTGCATACATTGTGCACTAAAAGTCTATTATAATGCATCGATTTTAGTGCATTGGATATTAATACCAATGCTAGAAGAAATAATTGTATGGCTAAGAATCAAAATACTCTCACCCACTGTTACCCACAGGAAGGTAAAAATAAGACAGAAAACAATTAATTATGAACTACGCGTCCCATCAGAACATACCAAAGCAAAATAAAACCCCACTACATCTCGTATCGGAGTCACAAGTCGAAATCGTGAATCAACGATCGTGTATGGGGAGTACCGGGTGTGCTGATGCGTCCTGCATTCGACCACGTTCTTCTGGTGCTGACACAACAACTGTCGCCGGCAAGATTAACCGACACGTCCATATATTTAACACTCATTTTGATACATTGTCGCCGGTGCGAGTCGCGATCCTCGGTCTGGTTAGCATCGACGAGGGCACCCACGGAACGTGCTGTACCACAAAACGAACACACACACACACACTCATTTCTGGGAAGGAATTGCCATTACACACTCTAAAACGAGAGCGAATGTTGAGCGAAAGAGGCTGAGATTTGCTACCGAGATTAGCTGCATACTTGTTGCTGCTCTAGCCGCTACCGCTATTGGTATCTAGCCGATCAACAATCTATGATTCTTGGATCGCAGCATCACTTACGCCGGTCTCCGGACGTCACGGTAGCATAGGGCGATGAAAATAAAATACAACACATCGGTAGCACTTTTATAGCCACTTTTATAAGCCAGTGGATTTCCGTTGATATTAAACTGTCAAATTAATGAAATTGATGTAATATTTACGCTCCCTCTGTTTTGCGGTACGTTCGTTAAAGTGGGAAGGGAAAAAAACATTCAGATTAGGTGTGAGAGAAAGCCCCCATACATTGATTAAGCGAAGTGTTTAAAGGTGGAAGCGATTTACTTAACACCTAGCATTTGATTCCGTACGAAGAATGCTGCATGGCGTCCCAAGCGGACACACGCTGTGAATGCGGCGCTTGACAATTTTTGTCACCGCAGACACCATTCGAAAAAACATTCCCAGCATCATTTAAGAATTTTATTACACCCACCTTCTACCCTGTGGGAGCGGTCTGCTGAGTTCAGAGACCACAGGAGGTCATGTGCGGTCAAAACGAGACTTGGTGACGAGGAGATGAATGAATAACGAAATAAAAAAGCTCATATTAATTTGCAAGGAAACATGTTTTTGTTGATAGTGCGGTATGTAGGATGGGGATCTGGTGTTTTGTTCGCACCACACGGAGTGGAATCTAATTGAATAATTTATTGCGCAGACAAAATGCGCGGTGCTGACAGTGAGTGAAAGATATGACAAGATGCTTTGATCAAAAGGCCAAGAGTGTTAATGTTGGATGTTGTTGATTAAGATGTTGAGCTCATGCTTTATAACAGTAGAAAAAAATAAAGAAATATTCGAAGTTGTAAAAGAAAATGTTCAGCGTTTGAAAGTGATGAGGCATTCCCACAATATTCAATAGAGAATTGCTTGCAGATTATTAATAAAATCGGGAAAATAACTAAACTTTGTCTGTAACAACCTGAAGAATACTTTAAGTAGAAGAGAATAAAGTAAGGACTATACTCATATAGATGTCCTATAAAGGGAACTGGGTCGTCCAGTGATATTCGCTTGACATGACTAATTCACCACAGCCGTTGGATTCTAAGTCGTTAGCAACTCCTCCGTTGCTCTTTCACACACAAGGGTTAAAACAAAACTTCTGATAAAATTTCATTAGATTCTATACAATCCCAACTTCGATCGTCTTAACAAGTGTTTTGTGAGGAGCAGTTTCCCCAAATTGTAGAAAGACCGATTGGCCACCAGCACCCTCAACATCTATGTTATTGTCGGTGCTGTTCTTTGCCCCAAAGTATGTGACATTTTGTACAATTTCAAAGGTACAATCACATACACGCACGTTAACACTGCATAGGTCAGGACAGGGCCGGTGCTATCATCGTTTTGATTTTTGTCTCGTTGTCTTTGTGATTCATAGGAGAGTCGTAAACTAATTATGTCCATGTCGTTAGCGTATGCCTGGATTTGGATTAATTTATAGCAGTTCTTCGCCGAAGTATCCAACTCCAATTCGCGGATCTCTCTAGTGCTAGATTTAAGAGTAGACAAGCTAGCTCATCTGCTTGGTCCTGAGAGTTTTTCATGCACCATCAAAGGGGATGTGGTGTCGGTTTTTCTTTTTTTTTTATTTTGGTACCATTGCAAGGATTCCAAAAGAACTCCTTTTCTCATCAAACTCTAATATTGCTATTCTATCATATGTGACCTTGACGTATATGAAATGAGGGACGAAGTGCAGCTGCAGTTTCAGTATCCTCTCCCACTAAACTTCCAACTATGTTTTCTGCGATTGAGACAAGTCTACTTGAGACAACGATGATCATATATTGAAACAAAGCTACCATTAACATTCCCAGAGCTTTACTGGTTGCCATTTGACAATCGTGATATCCGATAATGCGGAAATCAAATTGAATATATAATTATGCATCCATGTTTAAATATTTTTT
>KI422711.1:30866-63124 GCA_000473375.1 Anopheles culicifacies | reverse complement strand
TGGGGGCACAATCGTTGAAGATGTATGTCGAAGATTGTGACGGTGAGACACCTGACTGACTGACGCAGATTGTGTCCGATAAGCGAAAGGACTCAATGGATCTTTTTGGGGGTGGCGGTGGCGCTGTCTGCGTGTAGTACGTTTTTATTTTGTAAACTACTTTAATTTTCCACGGAAAACGATGAGTTTTCCTTTTGAAGATTGAATGGCACACAGGTGTAGGGTGTTTGGGTCCGTGAGGACCTAGAATTTCACCAAGGATATTAACACCTTTACACAATGACGCACACACACACACACACTTCACCTGGGAGTAATATTACTTTCAGGACCTCCACAGTAGAGAGCTCGTACTAAGTTTGTTTCTACTCAACTACGGATTTCTCGAAGGCAATGCTCCATCCACTCATCCGACGGGGTTTACACCTTGAATTTCCTTGGGAACGTTTTGGGCACGATTACCTACACCTGTGGAGCGGATGTTGAACTGTCTTTTCTCGAACTCGCTACACTTGCCCTCGTGAGCGACCACTACCTGAAGAATCTTCCCGTGTGCGTGTGCAACTCTACGAAGGACCTCGCGAGATCCTGTGACGGGGTCAGCCCGTTTGCCTTTCTTCTGTAAGCGCTTCGGTGGCACACCAAATTGTAATGCGATATCGTTGACACGGCTGCTGTTTGTGCAGTAGTGCCCCAGGAAAATCGTCCACCAGGAAGGTAGTACTCCTGTGGGACATGCGCATGAGATCTACATCAGGACGAACGAGAGAGAGAGAGAGAGGGATCAGATCAAGCAAAGAGAGTAAGCACACACGCGGATGACTGTGCGTCGTCCGCCCTCTGTTTGGTACGGGAGCAAGTAAAGCAGTAAATATGAGAGTTGGATTCTGGTCGAATCCTGTTGCTGCTACCGCTACAGGAACCCCCGCTGGTAGCCGCCGTTACCGCTCCGCTCCGGGTTTGGAATTCAATTAAAAATTGATAAACAAACGGAAAATGACCGTAAGCAGACAGGATGGTTGTGTCATCTGTGCGTGGTCAGTGTTGATGAGACCATTTTACACTTACTTTGCGGTTAACTCATTTATTGTGGAATTGGTGAACATTTTCCGCCACGCTGCGGATGATGTTTGTGGTGGGTGGGTGGGAAGGGGTGACCTGTGAGGGCGTACCAATCCCTGTTGGAGTATGTATGTATGATTGTCCCTGCAGTCGGCCATGTGATTGGTACAATCTAATTGATTTCCGGTTTTGGTTTGGTACGTGGGCATGTTCATTGTTACATTCGCAAGAGAAAGATGGCTTCGCTTCGCCACCCCCCACTGCGCCATCCAGCGAAAATGCTCTTTTGCGCTAAAGTTGTTACGGATTCAGATGCCATGGATGGTAAATAGTAAAACTTGTTGCGTTTGCACATTAAAGGTTTGACATTTATGGATTATGAGATGGGTGAATCAATTTACAATAGTGCTTCACGCCCTTTCTAGATAGTGTGTAGAGCGGAAAGACGAGCTTTTCGTGTTGTATTACTTATTTGTTCACCCTGCAACATTCAACAAGTGGTACACGATGGAGAACAATTGCGCAACTTTTATTTCAAACAGATCGTCTCTTTCTAGTTTACGTAATTACGCATTACGCTCTTTTATTTGTTTTATATTCGATCAAAAGTGTGTTCCTTCCGTATGAATTTATTTCGATTGTTTCAAATAATTTTCAAATTCATATTTTCGTGATCGAACACGTGTCGGAAAAATTTGAAAATCCTTCTCCCAATTACAGTGTGCCACCCGAACAGAATACAAAAGTCATCGCGAACTGTCAAAGAAACTGTCACCGTAAATGACAACCGAAAATGAACCTGGCATCACTGGCAGCTTTTGTGTTATGAGAATTCGACGATACAACGACGGTGCAAATTTCTGAAATTCGTCAAATCCTAACAAGTAAGTTAGCCAATTTCCACCTACTGCAGCAGCTTTCGCCCCTACGCTAACCGTGCAACGTGTGTGAGTTGTTGCAAAGTTGCGTTTGTACATGTTCCGCATGGTGAAAGGAACTTGCACTTCGCAATTCCCACTCTTCGGCTGGTTGGGGGTGAAAAGTGATGTTTATGTTTGTGACCGAAAAATTCGCTTACTCATGGGAATGGGTGTACGGAGCGCGTGCGGTGCGGGGTTCTTTAAATAGAATACACGATTTGCTTTTAACGTTTTTGCAGCTCTACAGAAATGTCGCTCAAACCGCGAAGAATAGTGTTCGAGGAAGTCTGGATTGAGCTGCGGGGAGCGGTACAGAAGGTGATC
This sequence comes from Anopheles culicifacies, assembly GCA_000473375.1. NCBI lineage: Eukaryota > Metazoa > Arthropoda > Insecta > Diptera > Culicidae > Anopheles > Anopheles culicifacies. The sequence continues at coordinate 60,818 of KI422711.1, read as the reverse complement.
ACACTGCAGGGCATCAGGCACGATATCTGGAACAACCTATTTGCGTAAGCCACCTGTACTCTAGTAGCAAAGAGAATGTGCTGGCCCTCGAAACTAGGCCACGGCCGCCTCCGTACCCTTAGGGCCGGCAACTACTGCGACAAACGTTGTCACTCTGTCCTTTGTGTTACATTTGTGTGGCGCTTTGTTGTGCTTCAAGTACTGTAGTGAAAAAGTGTTGTTTTCGTATTTTCTTTCTCCGTAGCGATGTGTACCAAATATGCGTGGCACATCCGGAACCGTTGGCGGATCGGTTGTACTTGGAGACGAAAACGTTCCTAGAAAATCACGTCCAAACGTTGCTGGATCAGCGAGTTCTAAGAGCGGATTCTCAGAATGCCTCCAAGGATGAGGAATCGTCCGGATCGTCCTACCAGCTGTTGGAGAGATATTACGATGTTTGGGTAGAATATAGCCATGGTTCGCAGTACTTAAACAATCTCTATAAGTGAGTAAAACGCATCGACCGACATCCGCCACACTAAGCTTTACCTGACATCCCTCGCTCACATTCCCTTCCTGTCAGTTACCTCAATCAACAGCACATCAAGAAGCAAAAGCTAAACGAGGCCGAAGCCGTGTACGGTTGCAACAACCATGGCGATAGCCAGGAAAAGATGGAGATCGGTGAGCTAACGCTCGAGATCTGGAACCAGTACATGATACAGCGGCTGGGCAACGAGCTGGTCGATCAGATACTGAGCGGAATAAATGCGGAACGGGTAAACAATTCTAGTGGACAGTATAATAAAAGCACGGAGGTCATACGGGGCGTAATACAAAGCTTCGTAGCCGTGCAGGAGGATCGCCGCAAGGGATCGCTCAAGCTGTACCAGGAACTGTTCGAGGCACGCATGCTAGAGGAGAGCGGCCAAAACTTCCGCATCGTTGCGAGTGAATTGCTGCAGGTACGATCGTAAAGTTGTGCGTATTGCGAGAGTGAATAACGAGTGATTACGGTGCTTCCAGGTTTGCAGCGTCAGTCAATACATGGAGAGAATAATCAAAAAGTTTGAGGAAGAGGAAAAGTTGGCTAAAATTTATCTACATGAAAGGTAATCAAGGGTCGATTCCTGCACGTGTGTGTGTGTCCCTTTAACACACCCACTTTTTTCTCTAGTTCTCTTCCAAAGCTGCGCAAAGTGTGCGAGGAAGAGATGGTGACCAAGCACATGAACTTCCTGTACTCCGAATGCAAAGAGATGGTAGCGAACGAAAACAGTACTGATCTGAGAAACTTGTACATCCTTCTCAAACCGGTTACGGACGGTTTGAAGCGGCTGATCGAGGTGTTTCTCGAGCACATTAAGGAGCAGGGCAAGAAGACAATTTCCTGCATGAAGGGTGATTCGGTAAGTAGTCCAGAGGGTGGCATCTAGAAACTGCCAGATCACTAACGTAACATTATGTTCGCAAACCCCCCTACTAAAGGTACACATACAGTTCGTGGAAAACATGCTGGATGTGCATAGGAAGTACGAAGAACTGATACACACTACGTTTAAGTCGGATCCGCTGTTTCTGGGCGCACTGGATAAAGCTTGCGCTCGCATCATCAACGAGAAGCACAGTAATAATCAGGTGTGCCGCAGTGCCGAACTGGTCGCCAAATACTGTGATAGCTTGCTAAAGAAATCCAAAACGACTGAGGGCGAAATCGACCAGAAGCTGACGCGCAGCATCATCATCTTTAAGTACATCGAGGACAAGGATGTGTATCAAAAGTTTTACAGCCGCATGCTGGCGAAACGGTGAGCAAGCAATTCGTATGATTTACTGTCGTTCCCATTGTTACAGTTTTGTTTGTTCTGCTTGTAGATTGATTCACGAACAGTCGCAAAGTATGGACGCGGAAGAGTTAATGATCAACAAGCTAAAGCAAGCTTGTGGTTACGAGTTCACCAACAAGCTACACCGCATGTTCACCGACATTTCGGTATCGAACGATTTGAATGCAAAGTTTAGCAAATACTTGAATGACAACAAACACGAGACTGGTAAGATACGATGGCGAGGGTTTTGGTTTGATGATACGAGGCGGAAATAATAAAATCACCCCCAACCCGTTTGCTTTATCGCAGGTATCAACTTTTCCGTCAAAGTGCTACAGGCCGGTGCGTGGCCGCTGGGACCGACGCAAGTCGTAGCATCGTTTGCCATACCGCAGGAGTTCGAGAAATCCATCCGCCTGTTCGAGGAGTTTTACCATATCAACTTCAGCGGTCGCAAGCTGACCTGGCTGCATCATCTGTGCCACGGCGAGATGAAGCTATCGTTCGAAAAGCGCAACTACATCGTCACGATGCAGACGTACCAGATGGCTATACTGCTCATGTTCGAAAACACGGACAAGTACACGTGCAAGGAGCTGCAAACGTCACTACAGCTGCAGCAGGAAATATTCCAACGGCATCTGCAAAGCTTAGTCGAGGCAAAGATTTTGCTGCTTAGCGAAGAGGTAATGCTTTACTGCAGCGCGATGTGGTCAAAAGGGGGACAATTTGTTCATTTACCCCTTCTCTTTGCTTGTAGAAAATGAATGACGATACGGAGGTTAGCATCAACGTTAATTACAATAACAAGCGTACTAAGTTCAAAATAACCACCAACCTGCAGAAGGAAACGCCACAGGAGGTAAGTGACACAGATTGCAATTTTCCTAGCTTGAATCTGGACATAGAAAGCAAGAAGTTTGTTTGTTAAGCTTTTAAGCAGCGGTTAATCAGCATAAGAGCTGCATTACTCTCTCTCCCTGTTGATCGTTCTTCCAGGTGGAGCACACGATGAATGCCGTTGACGAGGATCGTAAGATGTATTTACAGGCGGCGATCGTACGCATTATGAAGTCTCGAAAGGTGCTTAGACACAACACTCTCATACAGGAGGTTAGTGATGAAACGGAAATACCAATCGAACGGTGTGATGCCACAATTCAATCTGGTTTTTTTTTTCTCCCCAAACAGATTCTATCTCAGTCGAAGGTGAGTTTTGCACCGAACGTGTCCATGATAAAGAAGTGTATCGAGTCACTGATCGACAAGCAGTACATCGAACGAACGCCCAACTCCGGTGATGAGTATAGTTACGTGGCATAGAGTGGAGTAGTGTCCGCGGTTGCATTAATCCCCAAAGAGCATTGGGATCAGTGGACGAAATTGAACGAAACATTGAAAAAAAGGAACCGATAACAAAGGTAACGTAACGCAAAAGCAACGGAAAATGGATGCACAACAGTTCTGCCCAACAACATCCTTCCCCTCCCGTGCGCTGTGGAGCAGTTGTTTATGAAATGATTGGTCGCGTGCTGCAAGTGATACAAACAAGACGCTGAGCAACAAGATGGAATACAGTGAACAAAAAAAAACGGCCCTTACGTTTTGTAAAATGTGATGCAAAATAACAAAACGAATTAGTCCCAATATGTGTAACAGTGGTTGGTAAACATTTGGCAAACAGTTGGTCGTTTTTTGTTTTTAATTTTTTACCGAAGAACGATCGTGTTGTACATCACTTCGAACCGGAGCAATTAACGGAAGTTGTCCATCATTTTTGAATTGATTTTGTTTTATTATCTCTCTATCGCGCAACACGATCGTGTGGGATGTGTTGAATTTTTGTGCGATCTTGTTTGTGGTACCTTTTTTATGTAAATATAATCTTTTGTATGTGTTCATGTTTTTTTTTTCTAAAAAAGAAAATCAATAACGAAGGTGTTGAGAGAGTTTTTTTTTTATACATAATTGTTTTTTTTTTACTTTATTATAATTATTAATATTATTTAGTCATTCCAACGTCCTAAACCACAAAACAAAACAAAAATAATACGCCTCCCGTAATAGCTTACATTTACTACAAACTATCGTTAGAGGAAAGAAAATGAAGTTACGGCATGGAACACCTATTTTTGTAGATGTTATCACTTTAATACCACACGGTAGATCCGGGATCATCAGAGCTGAGATATCTTTTACAACAACAAAAAATAAATCCAACACCTGGATAGGCCATTCTTCTTGATCTTGTAAGGGTGTATTCCAACGATGAGGCAAGAACATGAGTAAATCGATCATTTACCGATTTATTGCCATTACGAGCAAACGAATTCGACGAACTTTGATCGTATAGAGCGAAATGCAATGTAACGGAAATGCATACATGCTGGACGGTACTATCTAATACACTATCAATCCTAGAGAAGATTGAAGAGCAGATAACTTCCCACTCCATACAACCAGAAGGAGCTGCTAGACGATCCGAGCACCGCAGTAAACAACCATCCCACCAGCGAGAAGATAAGCACCTGGAACACAACGTCCACGACTAACAGTCTGCAATGGAAGAGAGCATGTGTGTGTGAGGAAAGAGCACAACTAAGCGGAGTCAACAAAGCCTTACATTTTATCCTTCGTGCGGGCGGCATCGAGTGATTTGGGCTTCTCGTTGTTGAGATACCGTCGAACGCCCTGCGTAAGATTGACGAAGTACTCCGGCCACTGTAGCTGTGCTACGTTAAAGTTGAACAGCAGCTTATCCTTTTCCGGCAACGATTGGGCGAGCTGCTGTGTGGCCGGATTATGGTACTTCCACTCGGTGAAGATAAACTTCTCCAACCGATTTAGCGAATCCCAAACGTTCGTATGAAGTCGCATCAACCTACGGAGGGAAGGATGTTTGTTGGTTAAAGAAGAAGACAAAGGAAAGGGGTAACGCGTTACATACATTGGACGACCTCCTGTAACTCGCAGCACAAAATCAAGCACCAGTGCGGGAAGAATGTGCACAAAGATGGATGCGAGCTTATAGACCCACAGACTGGAGACGAACTTCAACCGTGGATACCTGTGGAGGACAGTGGAACGCATTAGATAACCGGAATGTTAGTGTCGTTACGGCTTCTAAATGCCGATAGCCTACCAGATTGCCGACTTGAGTGGGTATTTGTGCAGGTAATCGTTCATCTGATCTACCACCGAGCGCCACTTGAAGGGATTCGATGTGCTGGTAGTGCAGTGGAACACTTTCACCTCCCGGAAGCTGAAGAGAAACTCGGATAAAGTACTCGATCGGAGATGTTTACATCCAATTATAACACCCACCTGTTAGTTCCCATGTACCAACCCAGTACGAGCGTTTGGTTGACGACCGCATCAACCGGAATGTAATCATACACCAGATCCACACCGACCGGAAGTCGTCGGATGACACCCTTGGACGCACCCATCAAGAATCCTTGCGGTCCATTCTTGGAGATGGTCCAGCCAGGCGTTGGTTCCTTCCAGGCACCGGTAACTGAAAGCAGCATGACCTTGAAGCTATCATCACGAGAAGGAAGAAGCGAACAGCCAACTTACTCATGCTTGGACGAATAATAGCACACGGGAACTGTGCCGCATGTTTGTTAACCTCATGCTCCGCCAGCTGCTTGGTGAACGTGTACGCATTGGGATGGTCCTTGAGTAATCTAAAGACAAGAGTACGCGACACTTGTAATTGGTGTGTTGTGTGTCTACTACATCCGCTCACACGCACTGTGCTTACTTGGGCAACAGCTCGTCCAGTGCCGAATCGTTCAGCGTGTCCACCAGATCGACCACCTTCTGTGCGGTTTCCGTGCAGGGGTACAGCTTCTCCTCGGCTTCCGTCAGGTACGAATTAACGTACGCGCTCGATATGTGCACCATGCTCTAGGAAATGGAACCGGTCGGAAAGCTTCATTACTCGCTTTGCGCTACGTACGCATCCCATCGGTACTCTCGTTACCTTTAGATTTCTCATTCTCGTACACAGCTCCAGTACACGCTTGGTGCCGAGCAGATTGATGTTGACCGTTGGGCGCAGCGTAGCCTGGAAGTCGAGCGTAGCCGCCGAATGGATGACCACGTTGGTGTTCTCCACGATCATCGCCTGGTCGGCTTGCGAAAGCCCGAGGAAGTTTTCGCCCACATCGCCCGACACTGGGATGAGCTTCTTGAAGATGTCGGCCGATTGGCTTTCGAGCAGTTGCTCAAACACCTGCAGAGGAACGGGCGTTTTTTGTTTTAGGAAGACGCGTGAAGACGCTGTGTACGTGTACGAACACTTACCGAGTTTTTCGTCAGATCTTGCAGTCGTTCCTCGATCGCTTTACCCTTCTTCGGGCGCATCAGCAGATAGATGCCGGCCACCTGTGGAAAGTAAACAGCACCGGGTGTGTGTGAGATCGAGTGTGACCATACAGTTTGCCCCCCGTAACGTTCATGGTCGATGCGTTCAATTAGCAGGAGCGGTAAATCGATCAATATGTGCCTTTTATGGCGCTTGCTGTGTAAAATCTGCCGACCGTTAAAGCGGTCCATTGTAAGATGGATTTAAGGCATGGCAATATTTGAAGGTAACATTTTAATGTTGGGAACGAAAACGGAACACTCCACCCGAAATATGCAACTGACAAGGGAAACGGCGAGAGTGAAAGAAAAAGATTGCAGTGAACGGGCATATACATGTTGTGATACGATCATTGTGAGCTTACAGGGGGTTTCGATGCAAGTTTTTACTGACGAAATCAACATCTTACGGTCAAGGTCTTTTGAAATTCCAGATGAAGGGGAATGAAGATACCACCATTAATCTACGTCAGAGAGAAGAGCCTAGCTAGTATGCGTTTGTTACTCGCGCTACCCGAAGATCACTTTCTAAATCCTAGTATGAGCAGATTGTACATTCTGTTTAAATGTGAGAATTAAAAATGCTCAATGATGAGAAGCGTCCGGCAGTTAAATTTCATGATAAACGAAATTTACAGACGAAAGATCGCGATCGTGAGCGGATAAAGGCGCCTGTTAAGAAGGTGAGTACTTTTTCTTCTTCTTTTTCTGTGGCTTTTCAACCTCGAGAGGTCTTGGCCTGTCATTTCCGGCTTCGGTGACTTGAAGGTACCCGCAACAGGATAGTCACTCCTGATCGTACAGAGATCGGCGCCTCAGTCTCCTCGGCCACCGAGCCGCTCCGAAGATGCCGAAGGTGAGTACTAGTGTTGGGTCGCGAGCGAAAGAGCTCCTTTCATCGCTCAGCAGTGAGCGAAAAGCGCCCGCGATCGTTGCTCCACGCATTCTGTATCTTCTGTCGCTCTCACGCTCACAAGAGAATTCATACGAAAGAATCTATAGATCGTTCCATTGAAGGAGAGGGGAAAGCTATTCGCGTGAGAATTCGTGCGTTTTATGCTTGACACGCTCCATCTACTCGTACGCTCAAGGGCTCATCGGGATCACTGGGCTCTTGGAAGCGAAATTCGCTCGCTGTGGAGCTACCGCTCGCTCACCGCTCACCTCATCGGGCTCACCGAGCTCACCGGGCTCTTGGAAGTGAAATTCGCTCGCTGTGGAGCTACCGCTCGCTCACCGCTCATCTAGGTGATCGTGAACTGATCGTTCCACTCACTGGAAAGGTTTACTTGACCCAACACTAGTGAGAATTACAAGCTTTAAAAATATTGGAAAAGCTACTGGATTTTTGTTGATGATCGTCTACTTGTTAGACTGTGAGTGATTCTTCAGTTTACAGAAATGCTGATAATAAATGAGTAACTGTCGAAAGATCTCGAAAGCAACTTAAAGCACCAAATTGGTTAGTCCATTATTGTTGAAGATCAGAATACAGTCAACCTCATCTCAACCCTCATTGAGATAATGCAGAAGCGCGGCACTGCGGCGCGGTCTCGCGGCACTGGCAGGAATTCCACGTACGGGCAATGAATGTTTACGCGAAATAAAAAGTCCATAGCGGAATCAAAGACACAAAAGTGCTCCTCCGCCATCAACAACCGGTAGTAATTCAAGGTCAAAACTGGTAATGGAACAAAAAAAAAGCAATGCAGGAATTAATTAAAGCAGCAGTGGTGGGAAAGCACCAGATCGTCCATCTGGCAGAAAGAAGCGAATTGAGAACCATAAAAGAATGGATAAAAGTAAAACAAAAATCAAACACGCAGAAAGAAGAAGTGCCAGAGAAACAACAACAGTGCGGCGCGATCAGGTTCGACCTGCGCAAGTATTACGTAGACTTCACACTCATTGACGCGTAAGATTCATGCCGCGTCATTGCGCTCATTTGCGGCCGTCTCTCGGGTGTTTTGCATTGTATAGCGAGGTGTATGGTTTGTGACGTAGGTTTCTTGAGCAAAAACGGAAATTAGGTGGAACTTCAACCTCCTGGTGAAGATTAGTTTCGCGTTTGCGGTTTTGGGGCGATCACCACAGCGGGAGAATGGGGAGACGGCAGCGGAGGAGAGCGTTAGGTCCAGATGCGTAATGCAGCGCTGTAGGAGAGTGGAGGGAGTGGTGTTGTGAAGCAGATTGCAATATGCAAGCGACGACGATTTGGGGGGATTTTGAAGATTAGATGTAAGCGCATACGACGTAACAGCTTGTTTGGATTTTGTAGGTTGATTACATCGCGATCAATCGTTTTTGATGGATCTTACGTTACGTGAGCATGATCGTGTTTGATTTATTAAAAATATATTTGCCCACTGCTCAATACTGATCTACGTCATCCCATTAATGGACGAAAGAACTAGCTGGATATAAGCGAATGGAATTCCAGAGTGAGTTCGAGCGGGGGTTTCGAGGAGCTTACTTACCTCCGGTGCAGAACGCAGAATCTTGTCGATGATAGCAACACCCAGGAAGCCCGTACCACCGGTAAGAAAGATGTACTTGTTTTTGTAAAAGCTTTGCACCTCACTAGCCATTTTGCTTTACGTCTCTGTTTTTCCGTTGAAGAACGAATCACACGCGGTTCTAGGAAATGTAAATGAAGCGAAAGCGGTTTAGCAAATCCACCAACACCAGAGGTTTTGGGAGTTGCACCTAAAAAACCAATAAATCTTCTCTAACTACGCACTATTGCGGGGATTGGGTTTCTGTACACACTTGCACACAGCGCACTAGACGCACGGGGACTGATGATCTAAGATTGCCACGCGCAGATGCCACGGACACGAACGAAGCCCGCGAACCGATCTCGTCGTGTGCACGGAGCTAACTACACACCCTGACCGATCTCCCACAGCATCGATCCTTAAGCTGTTGCAAGCGTGCGATCACCACTTCTCTCCCTCCGGTCCCGGTGGTTACATCGGTGGTGGGGAGGGTAGGACAGACCCCGCGTCCATACAGTAAGTGGTTGTTTCATGGTGTTGGGCAGTGCGTACCATCCCAGTCGGTCGGACGGTGAAGCTGGTTTTTGTGTGTGCGCCCTGGGAAGCGTGCACCACTTGAAGCTGTTTGACTGCAGCCTGGTACGCACGGGGCAAGACACGAACCTGTGACGATCTGTGGCGATCGCGCTCCGCTTCGTTTTATGTAATGGTGAAAGTTAGCTAACGGAACAAACGATTTCTATGACCGTTAAGGCGACGAACCCTCCCAGCGCTGGACTTGGTGCAGTTGACACACTGGCGAACCGGGGGGAATGTAATAGATGATCTTGCCAGGGGACAGGTACACGAATCTACTAGGTGGAGGGGGACGAGAGGGGGGGTGTGGAAGGGAGGGGTGTGCTCGGGAAAGCCACCCTCAGTAGAAGCAATGAACGAAAATGGTACTCAAAAGAAACGAAAGAAAACTCTAGGGGGAGTTGGGAGAAGGGGAGGTGAAGTGAAAAAAGGGTGGGTTTACATTTTCTTTACACGTGCGCTAAACTTTTTCCAGCATTTTGGATGAGTTTTTTTCTTCGTCTGTTTTTCGTTGGTTGCACACATTGAAGCTGAATTAAACATAACGGAATGAGAAATTGGCTAACGCATTTCTAGTTTTCCTTTAGTCACTATACACACGCTACCTTTTGGACCGTGGCGCACTACTCGACACACACACAGGCACACACACACGCACGCACACTACACGCGTATCACGATCGTGCAACGTTTCTCTACGAAAAGAGATGAAAAACTGGCATCTCGTGATCGTCAGTGGTCCGTGCCTGCTCGAACGTAAACTTCCGTCAACAAAGCAAACATGGCCGAGTGGCGATCGTACGCAGGGGAGCGAGATGGGAGGAAAACGAACGGTAAGTTTTTGTTTTATTTTTATTACTACAAAACAAAATGAAAACAAAAACAAAAGACTTCAACAGCATGCGATCGCGACGCTTTTGGGGATATGATTTATTTGCGGGAAATTTTTTAGCTTTTTTATAATTTTTTATATTTTTTTATTAATTTTATAATTTTTTAGTTTTTTTTTGCTTTTTAATCTAAAAACAACTATAAATAATATTGTACAAAATGCGTCCAATTGTGTTTATTTTCTGTTTTATTAAAACGTAGGTGTATCCGCATCTTGGGTGGACGTTTGACATTAAATCGATAAGTGTTACTGCACTTTCGTCAAATGAAAAAGGGCAGCCATGACGTTAAGCTTCGTTAAAATGTTATTGTTCTTTTAACGAATTAGTTTTCCACCAAACGATTTTCCATTTTCTTTAAAATTGTCGCCCGGTAATTGATGTGTAATGCTCCATAATTTTTAGTTTTAATTAAATAATTTAAAATTAACTTTTTTTTATTTAAAAGCGTAAAGAACCGAACGAAACAATCCACTCCCACGATTACACCTGTCATCTATTGTCGCACCCAATGGAGAAGAGGCTTAAGCAAAGAAAACACTTTCTAAAACAACTTCAACCTGTGCAGGCACCAAACCCACAGCTAGCTAAACACACTTCCTGGACGGGAAGCTTAATTCGAGAGTCTTTTCACTTTCGATAAATAAAACCCACAAAAAAAAGAACAGTCGATCAATCAATTAGTGCAGCTATGTGTTGTGTTCCGGGCGTGCTGGACTTAAACCAAGAACCGCTGTAGAATTGAATGTGGGAATTAAACTTTTCCATGTCCCAAGGTAAGCATCCCACAAGATGGTACACCGATGGCGTCGCATCGTCGCGTTTGCACAACGCAAGACGGCAAAGACTGCAAAACTGTAAATAAACGAAGCGGAAAGCCAGCCACCTCGGGCCTGAACGAGTTGCGGCAGCACAGCTTTAGGGTTGTTTGTTTTGTAATGTTTTTGTTCCATGGTGTGTGTAGATTTGTAGGGCTTTTTTTAGGGGAAAATTTAGAATGTTCGAAGGTTGTGGGAAATGCACACGGAAAGTGTCCAAAAATAGTTCCGGCAGTCACAATTGTGTTGAAGTGGTGAAGGACATTAAATAACTCAAAAACGTGCGTGTTGGAAGGAGATAGCAATATATTTATTTCTTAACTTAATGATTCAAAAAGTGGAGTTTGTTTTAAGTAAAAATGTTTAGTAGTTTCTCCAAAAAACCTGGTTAAAAAATAAAAAATATCGAGCACAAAATCCAGCAACTGCATTACAAAATAGAAGCTCTTCTAAGAGTGACTTCAACAGTGGATAAGCAAGGAACCTTTAGTGTTTATCAAACGTACTAAGTGGTAATGTGTTAAGGTGTTCTTTTTTCACGAAATATATGGAATACACTCCAAATGTACAGCACCACAAAGCTTTGTATATTATTCACACACAAATTCACCTCTTAGAAAGGAATATCACACATTTTGTCTATTGCAAGTATGATCTTTCCAAAAAAAAACCAAACTCCCTTGATTTGGGGACAGTTTACGATTAACCTTCTGATTGGTTTTCAGGCAGACCTGTAGAAATTCAAACATGGTGCTAAAGTGTACACAATCAGTATTGTTTTTTAGCTTAATCTTTACCCTCGGTGAGTACATTTTTATATGAAGTTTGTTTAAATTTTTCTAACAAACCTTTTTCTTCCCAAATTGATTAAAGTTTACGGTCAGCTGCTGGACAATCGGTGCTATCTGGACGGTGGTGGATCGGCAGTGAACTTCTTTGCCAACGAGGACATTACGATCGGTGCGGTGGTGGGCAGCTTGCGTGTGTTGGGCGATCCTGGCAAAGACATTGTGCTGACGCTGCGTGAAAAGGACTCGCCGGTGTACATTGCGCCGGGTACGAAGGATCTGATAGTGGCCAAACCGCTCGACAAGGAAGGATTGATCGGACCGTCGGCCGTGTTTGTGAACGTGATCTGTGAGCGGAAGTTTTCTGATGATGCGGTGAGTGGCATTACGCAGAAGGTTGTGGAATTGGAATTAATAAATCCAACCTTGTTCTTTAGGGAATTATTATACCGGTCAATATAAGAGTGACGGATGTGAACGATAATGCGCCAGTGTGGATTGGTGCTCCGTACAAGTTGAACCTGTCGGAAGTGACCGTCATTGGAACGAGGTAAGGACAGTCTGGATACATCTCCAGAGTAAAGAACACCATCAAAATTGGATATCCCATTTGTTTCAGAATCCTCCAAGGCATTCGAGCACACGATCTGGACCAGCCTGGACCCTACTCGACGGTAGAGTACCAAACACTGCCAGGCCCGTACTCCGATTATGTGGCCTTCGTAACACCGCTCGAGGGGACGCTCGTGCTCAAGAAGTACATCGACTATGAAACGGTACAAAACTTCACCGTAAAGATACGTGCCCAAGATCAGGGCAAACCACCGAAGTACTCCGACACATTTGTAACGATCCGCGTGCTCGATTCGGACGATCAGAATCCAAAGTTCGATCGAGACGTGTACTACGGGCAGCTGCTCTCAGACAACGGTGACATAAAGATAAGCCCGGAGGCAATCCGTGCCGAGGATCAGGATCGTGGCATAAGGGCTGATATAAGGTACTCGATCGTATCCTCGAACGGTTCCGAGGATGAGCTCATCTTCGAGATACATCCAAACACGGGCAATATGCGGCAGACACGAGCTTTGGCACCTTCCCAAGCACGCCATTCCCGTACGATCGTCGTCAAAGCGACCCAGGTTGATAATCCCGATCGGTACGCATTGACCACGGTTATACTGTCAGCTCCGAAAGGGGCGGAATCGTCGTTGAGCGTTATTAGTGTTCAACCTCCGGTAGGTGGTGCAGAATTTGTACGCGGCACGTTCTACGTCACAGTACGGGAAGACACTAAACCTGGCACGAAGATATCCCAACTGACAAACCAAGGAAATGCAGAGCAAGGAGTTCGATATGGAATCGTCGGCTCACTTCTTGTTCAGGAACAGTTCCGTGTGGGTACGGCTGGAGAAATCATTCTGGCCAAACCTCTCAACTACCGTCGTACGGCTCAGTATACCTTTGCGATCGAATCTAGCACACCCGGCGCTGAGCTAAACACCAGTACAACCGTTGTGGTCGATGTGTTGCCGGCGAACATGTGGGAACCCCGATTCCGGAAACCGTTCTATTCGTTCGCGATTGAGAATCCACTCCACGCTCCTCAGCTACCGATGTTGGTGGGTCGAATCGAGGCAGCTGATGGTGACCGAACGGATGAGCTGTCCTTTGTGCTGAAGGGTAACTACAGCAACCTGTTCCGTGTCGATCCGTACGGCAATCTGTGGCTTGTCTCGAATCGAACCGACCTCCCCGTAGCGATGCGTCTGCTAGCAACCGTTACAGACACGGGAACACCTCCGAAATCCGCCACAGTTCCAGTGGTCGTAAAGCTGAAGCCAGAAACCGCTACCCTAACCTCAAACCTGCTCATCGTCAATATCGTGGTGGCGTGTGCACTCGGGTTGCTTGTGATCGGTGGTTTCGTACGTTGCGTGTATCGCCGTCGGAAGCGAAAGGTGGCATCTGCCGAACAGATCGTTGGTCACGGTGGAGGCGTCGTGCCGCCTCTCAAGCATGGTGTCGATTCTAGCCGATTTCTACTGCAACGTTCAGAGCAACGCATGCTGGAACGTCCGTCCGGGCATGCGAACAGCCGACTGACTGACGGATTGTGCCGCCTCATCCACTCTCGGTAGTGACAATCAGGACTTTATGGATCACGATGGAGGTTAGTTTGAGTTGGAAGTGATTGAAACGGGGCGTTACGTGTGGGATTTTTGTTTTTTACAGACAACCCAAGACGATCGCAAATCCACAACACGAGGGCACTCGATCGAGAGGAACTCGCTGGTCAAAATCTGAACCATCTGCTACTGCAATGGCAGGAAAAGTACGATGAAAAGGTAGGGCAACTGAAATGGAAGCGATTGGCATGCATACATGACATTGCCTACATTAAGGCGCTTATTTTTTAAACTTCAAACGTTTTAACGCTTTTTCATCTCCACTTTCCAGAATAATGGCACGGAAGACATGTCGATCGATGATAAGTTGATCGTGTACTTCTGAACAAACAACCAAAGCCTCACTAGCCAACATAACTAAACGTATTTCAGACTGAAAACACTGAGCTGTTGTGATCGGGGTTTGCTGTAAAAGGATCAGTTTCTTTTTTGTTTTGTTTTTGTTTCACACGCTACGGTACCACCGTGACCATCGTGTTGGGAAATGATGCCCGATGTGAACTACTTGCCAATATCTGTGCTGCACCGAACATTCTACTGCCCTATTTTGTGGAGGCCTTTTTGTCTTATTTATTTTATACTACTCCGATCCTCTCTAAGGACAATAAAAGCAACAGGATGTAGCTAGCTGTAAGTTTGTCTTCAAGTTATTACTTTTTGGGACTCCTGTGAACTTTCTGCTCATTCGGATGTCAGTTGTCCAACGACTAAGAGAAGGATACTAATCTGTTTACATAAAAGGACATAATTTATTGCATCCCTGACCGCCTTAAACTAAACTATCTTCTAATTCTAGACCATTCATCGAAAGGATCCAGATTCCCGTTCCCACTGTCACAAGCACACACACACATTCAAACACACGTACACGTCCATACATACAAGCTTCATCTTGATCCGAACTCCATCTACGAAACCGATTTCCTTGGAGTCATCTTTACCCAAAGCCCACCTCTGGCCCGTAGTGTCATGCGGAAGATGGGCTGTACCTCCTCCTTGCCCGGTGCCGGCGAAAGATGGAAATGTTGCAACACCCGTGAAATGACCGTTTTCATCTCGATGTACGCAAACTTGTATCCAACACAGTTTCTCGGACCAGCACTGAACGGGATGAACGCGTAAGGGTTCTGATGCGGTGCTCCATCACCAAACCGTTCCGGATCAAACCGCTCCGGATCGGGATAGACATGCTCGAGCCGATGCGTTGCGTACGGTAGTATCATCACTTCCGTTCCCGCTGGCAGGTTGTACTTGCCCACGCGGACATCTTCCCCAATTTTGCGTGCCATCAGTGGTACGCTGGGATAGAGTCGTAGACTCTCCTTAATGCACGCTTCCAGGTGGCGCAGTTCGCGAATGTTTTCAGCCATCGGTTGTTTGCTGCTGTCCGTACCGATGTGCCGTTCGATCTCTTCGTAACATTTCGCTTGATGGTCTTGGTGGCGGGCGAGCAGGAACAGTGTAAAGGCAACGGCGGCACCAACCGAATCTTGTCCCTGGAAGAGGAAAACGATCGTTTTCGTTAAGACGTAAGTACACTAAGGGGAGTTCTCCGCAATACTCACAGCCAACATGAACGTGCACGCCTCATCGATGATGTCGTCCTCAGTAAAGTCGGGATTTTCGTTAGAGATTTCGATCATAAAGTCCAACAGGCAGCGTCTGTCCGACGGCGAGAGTGTCTTCAGTATTTCCCTCCGACGACGAA
Organism: Anopheles culicifacies; assembly: GCA_000473375.1. Lineage (NCBI taxonomy): Eukaryota > Metazoa > Arthropoda > Insecta > Diptera > Culicidae > Anopheles > Anopheles culicifacies. Next base: position 45,169 of record KI422711.1, on the reverse strand, counting down.
TCATCTACGGACGAAGAAGTGAGAAGATGAGCATGGTTGCCTTCCAATAACTGTTGGGTAGCTCCACTCTTACCTTCCTCGAGAATTCATCGAGTTGTTTCTTCTGGTTAAGTTCCGCTGTGGCCGCATCCGTTAGCTTATAGATCGAGTTGAACAACAGCCACGGATGAGTGATGCGGTACGGTGCAACTACCTTCCCTCTATAGAAATGGCGAAAGAAAGCGTTTAATGACTGTGGCACCACTAGCACGTCTTATACTCACTGTCTGAAGGGGGACTGCTCCATCTCTTTTTTATCAGTTGATTTTACTGGTACTCCTAGAACAGCCTCTGTTAACCATTACACAAGAGAAGGACAAGTATTAGTGAGAGGCAGTTCCCTGTTAGTCCCACTCGTAAAGCTCACCATTCAGTATATCAAGCACGCAGTTGTTTACGTACTCGGTGACGTTCAGTATCGTTTCCTCCTTCGGCAGCTTATCGATCAGCGATGACGCACTGTCCGTGAACGTGTCGATAAACTTCTCCAGTATCGCTATATTGAAGGAGGGCTGTATCAGCTTCCGATGGGAGCTCCATTTGTGTCCTGCGTCAAAGGTGGTCCATATATCAAATGGGTGGATGAAGGTTACTATAGAAAACCCCACACTTACCACTGCTGGTAATAAGTCCACGCCCTAGAAAGTTGTGCAGCAGCTTGTAAAACATCGACTTGTTGGTGTGCTTCTTCGATGATAGGATCTGCTTCAGATCGTTCGGATCGAACACGACAAACATCGGGAAGACGAATATCCAGACGCGTGCCAACGGACCATAGTTCTTGTACGCCTCGGACATCTCGCGCGAGATAACTAGAAGGTAGATACGTGTTCCTGTTAGTAGCTCAGTACCTCTAGCGCTCGTTGGGCAATATCTTACGATCTTTCCTAGCAATATCCAGACAGTTCCCTATCACAGGGTAAGCAGTTGGGCCGGGCAGCCGGAATGCGAGTGCACATACTTTCAGATAGTCCGAGAAGATGTACAGCAGCACACATATCAGTAGCAGCGTGATGTAAGTGTAAAGCTCCACCGCGGAAGACTTTTCGAGCTGAGAATGAGAGGTGTGTAGAGGGAAAGACAAACCAAAACATTAACACAATGAAACATGCTCGCCTGTAATCACAAACCCCGCTCCCGGAACTGATGATCAAATTTAAATGATCGTTTATAGAAACAAGCAATTTGCATGTCTGTTTTCGGGGTGTGCACAGACATCGTTCGGTGTTTGGCAAACAGGTGAATTCTGTGCTACCAGACGATTGCTCGAGGTTAGACTATCTTGTTGACTGATAATGATATCATTAGCTGGCATACGGTTGACTTACAAATGCTCCCTTCTCGGCAGATGCAATGCAAAGTGGATCTATTTTTTTTTGGTGCGTTACCATTGCCTCATTGACCAGCAGTTCATTTTCCCAAAAAATGCATGCCTCAATGTGTTTGGCAATTTGCCTTCGCTGAACAGGATTGCCCAACACGCTCATAGCGTGAAAGATCATCGATCATATTTCGGATTATTATTAAGAGAGGGTACTGTTTTCATTCCACCGCCTGCCTTGATTGCGGAGTACGTCGTCAAGTACAGTACACTTGAGACCACCAAACCAATGCCAGCATCAAAGTGTGCATTGATGAAAGGAAACCATTTTGCTTAACGCGTTTCATCAGCTCCGGATCGGACGAAACGCAATTCAATGAGGCTTTTGGAGGCCGGTACACGGATCATTAGTGGGACGGACTGCAGGACTGCCGAAATTTGTTACCTTGAAACGGGCGGGTACTTTGGTTTTTGGTCGATGAACTCTTGTGCTGTGTGTTGCGTTTCGAAGATTTGACAAGTGCGCACATCATCTCGCGCATGATCCAGGTTGGTGTTTTTGAACGTTTGTACTACAAAAGTATCTTGGCGTAGAATTGTTTTACAGAGCGTCCATCATTATTGGTTACACTAGCTTCTACCACACTCCAAGAATACTCCTCGTATTGGCGTCATTTCTGTCCGCCGAGTGGCAATTGAGGTTAAGCCCGCAAAAGCTCCAATCAAGTACCAGCGCGCACACGCGCTGCGGATCCGGTAATGCACGCCGAATAAACACATAAACCCAATGGTAGAGTAACAGTTCCAAAGAACATTCGACTGGGGATGAGTGTTCAATATTTGCTATCAACTGCAAGTGTACGCTGTATTTTGAGACGATCGACACAAACAAACAAAAAAATCAATTCCCAAACGGTGCTAACGGATCGATCCACGATCGAACAAGTAGCAGAAGAATACAAACGAGATGGGAAGAAAAAACACCGAAGACAGCGATGAGAATTCAATATTTGTAGTACATTTGTGGGTAAATCGGTGGAGGATAATTGCTGTTTATTGATCGAACCCGAAAGTGGCTCATTGTGATAGACGTAAGCATACAACAAGTAGCGAAATCATGGTATTTATGGAATGTTTATCTATAGAAGTTGTGAGGATGTTTTTTTTCGGTGATGGAAGGATGTGCTTTATTCGCGCATTTAAAGTTGTCTGTTCGAGATCTAACCTTTTGATTGGGCACAAGAACTTTGTACTGTGACGCAGAGGTAAAGGTTAAATTTGTTGTACTTTGAAACGTTATATCTGGAAACAATTTAATTGCTTTAAGGATTTATTAGTAGGATCCCTACTTTAGGGTTTCAAATAAGGTTCCTGGGGGGTTTTAAATGCATGTCAAGGAAACCAGAAATGGTAGGACAACCGATTGCTCTTGAGATTGTAATGTCTCTTAAAGGACTAGCTGGAGAATAAATGTCTAATGCTATAGATAACTCCAGGCAAAATGTAGTTCATGAAGAGACTGAAATGTAGTTCATGAAGACACCACAGTCCGGGACTATAATATCCCATTCGGACCGTAACCTCGTAGCATAAAGTTACTATCCTGCTACATGGTAAATTAAGTCTAATACTGCTTGGCCGTGATACCATAATGAGAGAATTTAATCCAAATATGTGTACCAATTATGGTGTAGACTTCAGCAATATTTAAAGCTTTGGAATCTCCAAACTCCGATGAGACAGTACGACGTAATTTAAAAACGTGATATCATTTATATGAATACTCGGGACACAAGTACAAGTTCCGGGATCAAGATTGTGCCTTAATTGCGGCGAATACTTAAGTTCCAGACGGCAATAATAATATCTGGATCGGAAAAATGCAGCTCTAACACCAACCAATTTTTAAACTCTCTTACTCTTACTTAGGTCTGAGGTGATTTCTTACTGAATTCTGAGAAGAACAGAATTATCTGTAGAATATTTTTATTCTGCTAGAACACTAGAAACCAACTCCAATCCAACCAATCTTTAAACTCCCTTACTCTTACTAAGGTCTGAGGTGATTTCTTACAGAGGTCTGAGGAGAACAGTATTATCTGTAGGATATTTTTACTCTGCATTGTTGTTTAGACGAAAACACTAAAAAGTGGAGACATAGAGTTATTCGCGCTTCTACATCTTCAATGTGAAATAAAGGGATTATTCATTATAAAGCCAAATTGATCATATCGATAGAATATTTTCAACCTTCAATTATTTTAATTGTTGAAGAAATATAAGCAAAACTTCCGTAAAATTTTGAGCAATTCGGTGACCAAGGAGATAGCGGCTCGGAACTTTGAACGGGGAGGACCCGGGGTTCGAATCCAATTCAGGCCGCTCCTTCGTACACAGGACTGACTATTCTATTGCGGGCACCTCACGGAAGTCACGGGAGCCAGAGATGCCAAGCCAAGACCTCTCGAGGTTATCAAAGCCATAGAATAAGAAGAAAAAGTTAAAGAGATATTCTCGTCTGCAACAAATTCTCTTCATTATCACAAGACTCTCTGGGATGCAAAAATTCTGGGGTGTTCTTTAAGCTCGCAATGCCTTCGAGTACACATTCACTGTTTGCCATTTTTATTTTCAGTCACTACGTAATGTATGTGCAGGGTTGTTAAAGAGATAGATCGTTCCGTCCAGACACTTGCACTCACTCGAATAACGAAGCCGCCTTATTCAGTCCATTTTTAGTTATTGCCCTATTCTACTTAGAATAGAACTGAAAAACCACCTTCACTTGATGAGAGGAGTTCGCTCACAATAAACACCGTCCAAAAAGATCAACCTTCAAAAAAGTCCATTTTAACCAGTCACAGTACAACGCACACACACAAATCACGTGGAAATTATCACAATCCGACGGCTCGATGGGCTCGAGACGGCTACTGCATGCTAAATTAAGCCCCACGTCTAAGCGTGGTCTAGGGTGGTCACTATTAAGAGCAATTTAGACACCGATTTGTGCGAACCGCTAATGCAAATACTCCCCCAAAAGCATGCGTGATCGTGAAAGCCAAAATGGCACTTACCGCTTGAAGGAATGTCATACTGTCAAACCCAAGGTGGGTGAGCCTACGATGATGATACCCAAATCACGTCTCCAATTCGGACTACCACCGGATCAAACTACCGGGTGTTCCGGGTGTTGCAGCAAACTTCCTGCTTCCCAGTCGTTGGTGTATCGTAGAATTATGCACTACCGTTCCAGAGCGGGGCGAGAATTTTGACGGATACCTGCGTACAGTGCCGCGTTACGTGTCGCAATTATCACCTAGAAGCGCTTACTTCACGTACTTATATAAAGTTTCCAGCCAGTGTGTTGGGCGCACATGTGTTGAAGTCTTCCTTTGGCACATTTTGACAGCTAGAGCGTTCCCTGCTGGTGGCCATGGTAGTGGGGATAACAGCAGCAGCAAGCGCACACGTTCTCCATAGAACGGACAGTGTATATAGTGGGAAATGTTTATCGAGTGATGGCTTGTCCGGTGGTATTGACATCAAAACCGTTCACACACAGAGTACACAGTGAAGCGAAGAGGCACTGGCCAAAGTTGTTTCTAAGAGCAGCAGCACAAAAAAAAGAATCAATTCTCCTTCGGCACTCCAAGATCGTTCCTACAATTAGCGAAACGCGTACGTGTTGGAGATGAGCGGGAAAAAAAGCCCGTGGAGCAGTCCATCTACAACAAAAGCCGGCCAAGAAAGGATGAGGAAGGAAAAAATAGAAGCTCCAACAATTACCCTCCCATTGAGCAATAATTTTGTTTATTTACTCACTTTACTCCATTCGGTTCTGCTCGCACCAACCAAGAAAGATGGCCGATGGGATTCGATCTGTTCGATGCGTAGAAGTGCGGAAATGGCGCAAAAGGTTTGTCGGTGGTGACCGTTTGTTGTACCTTCCCCCGTCACCGAGCCCGTCCCCAGCTATGTTTGGTTCGGTGCTAAATGCTCGTGTATACACTTACAAACAATTGGTGCTGGATTTTTTGGTCCACTTTAGAGTTACTCCGATCGTTGGTTGAAGATCGTGAAGCTGTTGACCTGCCGTGTCCTTTTGAAGTTGTCCGGTCAACAAACAAGGGGCAAGCACTTGCCAATTCGCTGCTCAGTGGCTGTCCACCGATTACCGAAGGGAAAGATAAATAGATCTATAGACCGTTCTGGCTAGAAGTTAAACAGAGCAAAGCGGGATCTATTGCTGACGAGTTGACTTTTCGGATGAAATTGCTATATTTGCCGATAAACTCCACTGAAGTGGAATAATGTTCACCTGCTTCTCAGTAGCGTTAGATGTACATAAGCTCTAGCTATTGGAATGTATTCTTGGATGCCGAAGAAGGACGGAACCAAGAGGTGGAACACACTTGTCATTACATAACTCACCAAACAATGGGTTGATTCTTGAGGATTCGTTGAAGATCTTGTGTGGTCTAAGATTGCTTCCTAGGTGATCTCGATCTCAATCAATCAATAATAACATCAAACGTATCAGAGGGAGAAGCAAAGGCGGAAAAGTAGGGCAGAAGGTTAGCACTCATCGATACGATCATAAGATCGCATGGAATTGGCGTTAGACACGTGCGATCTTCTTTTTGAGTGATCTTCAATACACCTTCTTCCTTTTGTTTCATAACCTTGTGCAATTAAATCATTTCGCAATAATAACCCCAGCATGTCCTTCGATGGCTATTCCAACATTCGCCAAATGGCACTCTTTTACACATTCTCACAGTGAGTATTTATTATCTAAAACAACAACAAAAAAGAACATGGCGTACGGACACAGTTCCGCCCATTACAAGTAAAACCGGTTACACAAAAACAAAAGTCACTTAAACATTAACTAGCTTAACCCTAAAAGTCTACCTGCTTCTGCATTGTGCTCCCTAATCCTCCTCCTCCTCTTCGTCTTCCTTTTCCTCCTCCACCTCCTCGTCTTCCGCCTGTTCCTCACCTTCGGCCGGTTCGACCGGTGGTTCCTCGACGACCGGTTCCGGTTCCGGCGTTGGTGGTTTCGGAAGAACGCGTGGTGCCTCGTTCTCTACCACCACATCGTCCATGCGCTTCTTGTGTGCCTGCGCCCGCGGATCGAAGCGCAGCGGGATCGATATCTGGCGCGACATTTCCACCGTCTTGACATCGTTCCGGGCGATCAGCGTGTACTTGCCGCTGTCCCGCAGCTGCGGATCGTTGATGATCAGCTGCACGGTTGTGATCTTGGTGCCCTGTTCGTAGTAGTGCTGGTTGAAGATTTCGTACTTGGCGTTGCTCTGCAGGATTGGTATGCCGTCGTACATCCAGCGGAACGTTGGTACCGGATTGCCACGGACGCGGATCTCCAGATGCAGATCGTTCGTCGTTGGATGGTACAGCTCTGTGGGAATGGGAAGTGTTATTAGTACACGCGGACAATAGACACCCGTAAGAAACTCTTACCTCTCAATGGTGTAATGAACGTCGGTGGTACCAGCTCGACTTCGGCCTTCTTTTCCAGCTCGAACACGGTAATACGGCAGGAATCGGTGGCCGTGCCATTTGCCGTCTTGGCCACGCACTTGTACACGCCGGAATCTTCCAGCCGAAGGTCGACCAGATCCAGCGTACAGTAGCCCTGGCGCGTAACGTCACTGCGGCACCGCGGTCCCATTACCAGCGGTTCGTCATCCTTCAGCCAGGTCACCTCAATCTTCTGGGAGTCCGAACAGCAGCAGTTCAGCGTCAGGTTCTTGCCCTTCTTGATTGTGCCGCTGCGCAGATGGGAAATGAACTCCACCTCGATCGGTTTCTTCCAGCGCTTGACGCGCGGTACCTCCGGTGGGGCCAAACTCTTGCCGCTCGATATCAGCTGGCTTAGTTTCATCTTCGGCTCTCCCGGTGGAGGACGCTGTGGTTCGCGCTCTCGTTGCGGCACCTTCGGTTGCTCCTCGGGTACCTTTTCAGGGGTCGGTTCCTTCGGTAGCTTGCGACGCAGCTTCTTTATCTTCGGACCACGTTTGACCGGCTTCGGTGGTGGTTCCACCTCTTCCTCCTCTTCTTCCTCTTCGGCTTCTTCCTTCTCAGCGCCTTCTGCAGCTGGTTCGTTCGGTGGCTTTTCCGGTGAGGCAGGTTTCTCCGTCGGTTCTTCCTCTTCTTCCGGTTCCGGTTCCGGTTCTTCCTCACTCTCGGTATCCCCAGGCACGTACTCCTCGTATTCACTCTCTGCATCGGTGTCCGTTTCCCACTCCCAGAAGCGTTCGGGTGTTTGTCCCTTTAGGTAGTACGAACCGTCCTCCAAGAATACGACCTCACGATGCTGACGCGGTTCCGGTGCCTTCTCCTCCTCGTACGCTGGTCGTCGCTTGTCCGCATGGTGCATATGGTACATTGGCATTGCGGCCGCCTTACCCTCGAAGCGGAGCGTATACTTCAGCTCTTCCGTGCCAAAGTCATTGCTGGCCTTCACCATGTACCGGCCATTGTCACGGATCTGCGGGTTGTGGATGCACAATTTGTGGATACCGTGCGGCTCACGGATCTGGATGTACTTCTCATTGTTCGGGATGATGATACCGTCCAGGTACCATTCCACTTTGATCGGTCCCGTGCCCTTAATCTGCGTTTCTAGCACAAGATCGTCCACACGCAGATCGTAGTGTTGAGTCATGCAGCGTACATACCGTGGAGCTTCACCCTCAGCGACCGGGATACGAACCGGGGCTGGGAGTACGTTCAGCTTGCACGAACCCTTGATGACGGCACCGGACTTGTCCTTCACTACCACCTCGTAATCGCCCGTGTCCTCCCGAGCAGCCTTGTTGAACGCCACCACACCCGTACCTTCCTTCGCATCGGACAGGTTCTTGATCTGCTTGGTAAACTCCATCGGTTCACCGTTCTTGTACCATCTGAAGTCGGCCTTCGAGCCTAGCACGGTACAGAACAGACGCACCGGTTTACCCTCGACGATGTTGATGTCGTGCAGGGTACTTCCAAACCGCAGCACAGCCCGAGCATCCACACGCTTCGCCTCGTCTGGGTTTAGCTCCGGGAAGAGACGCAGATAGCGATCTCGGCGGAGCTTATCCTTATCTTCTGGCTTTTCTCCCTCGGCAGGTGTCGCTTCCGTTGGAACTACTTCCTCAGGCTTAGGGACGGGTTCTACTGCTGGTGGCGGCGCTGGTGCAGCAGTCTCAACTGGAGCTGGTTCAGCGACCACTTGCTCTTCCTCCTGAACTGGCTGCTTGACACGCTTCTTGCGCATCTTCTTAATCTTGGGACCACGCTTCGGTGGTGGCGTTGGTGCCTCTTCCTCTTCCTCATCCTCATCCTCATCTTCATCCTCATCGTCCGCTTCGACCGGTTCCGGTTTCTTGGGAGGTGGTGGCGGTGGAGTCTTAATCAAAAAGTCCGGCGAAGGTGAACGGGATGGTACCTTTTCCACCGGTGCCGGCTCGGGTTCCGGTACCACTTCCGGTACCTCGGGTTCTGGTTCCGGTGGTGGCGATACGTACTCTTCGTACTCACTTTCCGCACTGGTATCCGTTTCCCATTCCCACAAATATTCTGGCGTTTGGCCTCGTATGTAGTACGAACCGTCCTCCAGGAAAATGAACTCTCGGTGCGGGCGTGGTGCCGGTTCCGGTTTCGGTGGTTCCTCGTACACACCGTGCTTCATCACGTTCGGATCATGGTAAGCGATACCGAACACGTGGCTTTCGGCGATCTTGCGCTCCATGATGCGTCGTACCGCATGTCGGATAACGTCCTTACCGACAACGTTCGACGCCTCGCACGCATACTGTCCCTCGTCCTTGGCCTGCGGATCGTGGATGGTGAGCTTGAACACACCACCGGGTTCACGCATTGGGAAGAACTTCTCGCCCGTTGGATCCTGTAGATCGATACCATCCCGTAGCCACTTAATCGTCGGCATCGGATTACCGCGCACGTTCACCTCCAGGATTAGATCATTCGTCTGGATGTCGTAGTGCTCTAAAAATAGAAAGATTATTTTATTGGAATTGTTTGGACCAACGGGTCACCGTCACAAAACGTACCCTTCACATTGCGCACAAAGCTCGGTGCAACGTGCTGCTTCTCGGGAATAGGGAACACGATCACCTTGCAGGTGGTTTCTACCTCACCGGACGTATTGCTTGCGGTACACTTGTACGTGCCAGAGTCATTCAGTTCGGCCGAGATGATGTGCACCGCACCGACGCCCAGCTTCGTGTCGTTCTTCACATTCTTGCTCCAAACAAGCGGGATGTTGTTCTTGAACCACTTGATCGTCGGTTGAGGACCAACACAAGAACACACCAGCTTAATATGCGAACCCTCCGCGACGGTTTGATTCTTCAGGTTTGCCTCGAAGTACAGCTTCTGCTTTACCTCCAGCACCTTGTGCTTGGTCGGTTCCTCCGGTATCGGTCCGGGAATGCGTCCCTTCAGGAGGCCTTGCAAATTCTTACGCCATTGCTTCGGTTCCTTCTTCTTCTTGACGACCGGTTCTTCGGGTGCTTCGGTGCCGGCCTCTCCTCCTCCTTCAGTCGGTGGAGGAGCTTCCTCCGTTGTGGTCGCTTCAATACCTTGAAGTGCTTCGACAACGGCTGAAATGTCCGGTTCTGGGCCGACCTGATGGGCAACGGATGGTGCACGCGATACCGAGCGTGATCGCGTACCGTACACAATTCCGTCCTCTTCCGAGCGAGTAACCTGCTTGTCCGCATGATAGATACCGTGCGTTAGCTGGTTCTGGTAGAACTCGCGACCCTTGAAGGTAACCGAGTGCTTCAGTTTCTCCTCGCCGGCATTATTCTTAGCCGTCACCACCCATTTTCCACCGTCCAGTTTCTCCGGATTGTGGATGCTGCAATGGAAATCGAAAAAGAGAACCAATATTTAGTAAATGTCCAAAATTCTGACTGTCATCGACGGCTCACCTCAACCGAAATACACCGTCACCCTGACGTGAAATAATCACACGGTCCGTTTCGTTCGTAAACTCCACACCATCGCGCTCCCATGTCAGCTTCGGATCGGGAACACCACGTACGTGCACCTCCAGGATCAGATCGTCCACTAGGGAGTCATAGTAGTCTGCAACAAAAATGATGAATTGAAAATAAGAGAGCCTAACATATCTAAGAACCTCTCTGAGCACTTACCAATGACCCGCGTGAACGTTGGCACCGTTTCGATGTCCTTTTCCGTCGCAAAGATGTTTACCGTGCAGGAGCATTCGATCTCACCGAAGCTATTCTTCGCGTACGCCGTATACTCGCCCGAATCGGCCACGGTCGTTGGTGTGATGCGCACACAGCCAAACTCGGACTTGGTCGCGTTGATGATGGTCTTGCTCCAGACGAGCGGCTTACCGTTCTTCAACCAGCGCCACGTCGGCTGCGGCCCAGTCACACTGCACGTGAGCTTCATCGTCTTACCGGCCGGTGCCGTTTGGTTCTTCAGCTTCGTCTCCCACATCAGCCGGTTCTTCGAGTCGCGGATGACGTACGGTTCCACCGGACCATCCTCAAACCGTTTCCGAGGCATCGGCTTGTATGCGGGCTTGGGTTTCGGTGCTGGCGCAGCTGCTGCTGGCTCTTGTGCCGCGTCTGTTGCTTCGGTTGCTTCCGGTTCGGTAGCAGTAGCGCCTGTATCTGCCGGTGCGGCAGACTCACCCGTAGGTACGGCGGTCGGTTCCGGTTGCTGCTGTGCCTGTGACTGGGCTGGGACGGCCTGCTGTTGCGCCTGTTGTGCCTGATCGGCCGGTGGGGTCGGTTCGGTCGTTAACAGTAAACTGGCCGCTTCCTTCTCCTCGAGCCGTCTTTTAAAGTAGTCCGCATGTTCGATGTGCTGCACATGAATCAGCTTATCCTTCGACGTGAAGCTTACCTCGTGCGACACCTTGGCCGTACCGGCCGAGTTGACCGCCTGGCACTCGTACACACCACAGTCGGATGGGGCTGGCTTGTGGATGCACAGCTGATACACACCGTTCGGCTCTCGGTTTATCAGTAGCTTCTCGCCGAGCACGATATCCTCGCCATCCTTCTGCCATTTGATCGTCGGCTTCGGGACGCCATGTACGTTCACCTCTAGCACCAGATCGTCCGCTCGGATGTCGTAGAACTCTGTGTGGAGATACGCAACAGACGCTTGATCAATTGTTCAAAACTCCCCACCACTACTACAAGTACACCTACCTTTGACAGCTCGCGTGAATGTAGCCGGTGTCGTTTCAGCCGACGGTAGCGTTATCACCTTCAGTATGCACGTCGTCTTGATCTCGTTGTGGTTGTTCTTCGCCGTACAAGTATACTCACCCGCATCTTTGCGCGTCACACCATTGATGACGATCTGTCCGATCGCACCACTGTTCATCAGCTTGACGTGATCGCCGAAATCGATCGCACGGCCATTACGTTGCCACTTGAACATCGGCAACGGTCCATTAGCCGAACAGGTCATCTTCACCACCGCACCCTTCGTCGTGGTGACGTTGTGCAGCTGACCCGCCCAGGTTAGCTTGTTCTTCGAGTCGCGAATAACGAACGATTCCGATTCGTACGGTTCGTGTGGATCCCCAAGTCCACCCTTGCGTCCACCACCGGCCAACCGTTCCTGTGCTTCCTTCTTGATGCGCTGCTCTTCGCGCTTGCGCTCTTCAATCTCCTCCTCGGTCAGCTGCTTTCGGTCCGCATTCGTAATGCCCGGGAGGCGCATGTAGGGCACCTTGTCCACAAAGTCGACGGTGTGTGAGATCTGGCTACGGCCTGCCTCATTCTCCGCGATGCACGTGTACCGTCCACTGTCCTCTGGCGTTGGGTCGTAGATATTGAGCTGGAATATCTCCTCGCCCTCGTAGGTGGCACCTATTCGCTGGTCCAACACAATCGGATCACCGTTCTTGAGCCAGGTAATCGTTGGGGGGGACCATTCCTGCTGGAACATGATCTGACACTCGATCACCAGATCGTTCAGCGCATGGTGGAAGTAATCTGGAGAATGCAAATGGAAATCGTCAACGAAAGTTCCCATCGGAAACAAAACGAGTTCAATTCTAATTACCTCTCACTTTAACGAAGAATGGAAGCTGACACTTGGGCTTGATCGCATCGTACACCCTGACCCGGGCGACGGACGGTATCTCACCGCCACGGTTCTTTGCATATATCTTGTACTCGCCCGCATCCGAATGCTTCAGGTCCTTGATCGTGAGTGTGTACAGACCGTCGGCGGCAGATGTCTGCAGGTTGGCTGACCTCTCAATGGGTTGATCGTTTTTCATCCACCGTACCGTCACCTCTTGGCCCTCGACCGTGCACTGTAGCTTGATGGTCGAACCGGTCGGAGCACTCCGGTCGGTGAGCTTGGTGAGATATAGCGGCGGCCGCGACGCCTTCCGGAGTCGCTGGAACTCGATATCCTTTTCCTTCTCCGTCAGCTCGGGCGTTTTCTCCCGCTGCTCGAACTTGATCATCGCGATTTCGTCCTCATCCTCGTGGAACACGCGCCACTCGGAGGGATCCACTTCGTCCACGGACATGTCGCTGTAGGAGTAGGATAGTTCTGACGATGATTCCTCCGTTTCGCTATAAGACTCCCCGGACTCGTCACCGTCGGCTTTTAAATCAGATTCATCATCCTTCGGCTCGGCGGCCGCTTCGGGCTGCTGTTCGGATTCGCCCGGTTCGGCACCGTCCTCCACGGTAACCTCCACCGCCAGCTCATCTCCGGCACCGTCGAACGCTTCGGCTGCGTCCGTTTCGGTTGCTTCTACGTCCTGTTGCGCATCGCCATCGAGCTGTTCGCCATCAGCCGTAACCATCGAGGGTTCGATTTCGCGGCTATCTTCAAGTTCTTCAATCGAAGTTTTTTTTTGTCCCCCGCTTCCTCCAACATCGCTTCCTCGGCGCGTGGTTCCTCTTCGACGAGTGGCATCACCACCAGTTCGGGGCGTTCCTCTTCCTCCTCGATGATCGTTACCTCCACCGCGGTCGAGATGTCCTTACAGGAGGCCTCGTCGATGACGCAACCCGACGAGAAGAAGAGCGAGATGTACTCGTCCACGTTCGTCACACCGCCCGACACATCCATCACCAGCGCCTTATCGATGATGGCCTTACAGGAGGCGACCTGCACATTGCGGTTCTCCCCAATCTCGAACGGGGACTTTTCCCGCACCAACATCATCTCCCGGCGCAGCGGATCATCCACTCGGAGGCGCGAGATCGATACGGAACGGGAGCGGCGATCCCGGGACGGTTCCCGTGAGTAGGTACCCTCACGTGACATTGACCGGTCGCCTCCCGGTTGCTCCTGATCGGTCACGATCACCTGCGGGATCGGCTCATCACTCTGCTGCTTGCGTACCATCCCGGGGGGTTAGGTTCGCGTCGTTCAACCTATCAACAGTACACTCAACACTCGCAACCACAACACTTTCCCTGTGCAACCTTCAACTTGATCTCTAGCAAAGCACTTTCGCACCGTTCACCACCTCAAGGACCAGCGGCAATTGTTCGACTAGCGTTGGATGACCCTGTACGGAGGGAATTTAAATAACCCGAAGGGAACGATTCATTGTCAATGGCGTGCGCGGGCGTGATCACTTTCTAATTTTATCGCCCGAAGCAAGGCCCAACGCGCGCTGCAAGCGGTGCCAATTTGCAGCCAGACCGCGAGATTAGGCCGGCGGCAGATGAGCAAGCAACATTCTTCCGATTGAACACGCGTGAACGCGCATCGAAACGCAATCGCATTTTGTTGCTGGGTTCTAATTTTGGGTTTCCTTTTTTTTTTTTGCAAAACGGCCCGAGCCAAGCGCGTGAGGCATTCGCATGAAACATGCAACTTATTTGCAACGGCAAACACTTCCTTGAGTGATGTTTACATGTGCCGTATTGGGTGG
>KI422711.1:3630-26268 GCA_000473375.1 Anopheles culicifacies | reverse complement strand
GTATTCCTGCAATATAGTCGCATTTGATCGTAGTCTTATCTCCAGTCAGTATCCACTCGATAGATTAATTTCAGTGACTCGATCATCTTCCTAACGTAATGCTGAGCACAATTAATCTTTTGGGACGAGTAATTCTGTTCACTTTTCAGTGAAGAACATCGTGACGGGGCTAGTCCAAAATACTCCCAGATAGCTAAGAGCTCAAGACTGATAGCTTCAAATAATAATCCCAAACCCACCGGCCATCAGATCTTCATTAGCTTTGAAGCAGATGTCTAGGAGCGGAACGATGGTCGAAGAGATAGCGGCGCCGGTTTCCGAACGGAACAGGAGCGAGGTTCGAATCCCATTCGGAGGTCGTTCCCCCGTACGCAAGACTGACTATCCTGTTGCGGGTACAATTCAAGTCTCGGAAGCCAGAAATGACAGGCCAACGCCTCTCCTCTAGGTTGTAGAGCCATAGAAGAAGAAGAAGGAAGTCAAGGGCCAGCTGCAAAAACTTAATAATACTCGATACTCTTCTTCTTCGTTGACGTAACGGTCTATTCGATCATGCCTGCCATTCCTGGCTTTCGAGATTTAATTAGACCACGTAGTTGGATAGTCAGTCCTCACTACGGGGGGGGGGCGCGGTCGGAATGGGATTTGAACCCCGGACCGGATTCAACTTAGTCTTTATGGTTCCAACTTTCAGTGCAATGTGTACAGCTGTTATGCTAAAATTTAGAAGACTTTTGTTAAGACAGTTTGGATGGATAAGTTTATTAGGGCATACATTTCTACTTCTCAGTGTCCATTCTCAGTGTCTTAAGATGTAAGTCTCCATTTTATCATTTACATTTTCACACAATTAATCGCATGTTTACATTAGCCGTGTGCGAATGTAGACGAATAAGCGATCTTTACTTCCGTAGCTCACGCAACGCAACTGCAACGGAGAAAGTGGAAGTCATCCAGTCTGTCACCGTGGAAGCCATAGAGCCATGAAGGGAAAATTGTCATCGTTGCTCGTTTGAGATATGGGAGGACATATAAAAATAGGAAGCCACGCATTAAATGGCAGCCCATGTTTGACACGCATGGCAGCGTAATGACGCGTTGTATCTACGATTAGCCGCAAACAACCGTCGGTCATGCTTCATCGCGTGGTGAACGATCGAGTAATGTGTTTTTAGTGCTCCGAAATGAGTGCTATCGGAAGGAAAGTGAGTATAAGCCATCTTTAAGCATGAAAATGACTTCAATTTTAAAATCAATCGGGAAGGGAAGGGAAAGATCGGAAAAAAGAACGGAGACGAACGAAAGTATTATGCAATGACTACCTCCTAAATCCTAAGGTGTAACGATCCTGCGTCGAAACGATCGCTCACACACACGACCCGATCACCTTGATCTTTAAAAAGAAAAGCTGATGGTACCTCGCAGGCAGAGAAATTGTCATCACCGGTAAACAATTATGGCTCGGTCGTGTCACGCCGTCGTTGCCGCGGCGCTTATGCAATCGTGCTGCATTTGCTGATGATGCTGTGTGCAACGTTGCATCGCCACATGCAATGACGATCCTTCACAGCCCGACGGTTTGCTCAAGAGTGAAGCCTATTTCATCTGTTTGCTCACCGCAAATCGCACTCCATCGTATAAACGCGTAAAGCTTTTCGCGAAACATCTAGCAGAAATTAAATGGCACGAGGCATTGAAGTAACGCATGCGAAACTTGTTTTCCTTTTCCCATTCCGGCAGCCCTTAAGAAATGGTGAACGTGTGGACGCTGCTTACAACCGGACTGAAGGTTAGTTAGCGATGGCGCTCCCTTCGATGGCACTCGATCAGATGTCAGGGCATCAACTTGACAACGAAATTCCGCAACCGAAGCGAATAGAATTCCTTTCCAAGCTGACTCATTAGCGGTACAGTGAACCGCTACACAGCGTATTGACCCCTTCCGTTGGAGATCGATGACAGAAAGTCGTCTACACGACATGCGACGTATCTTCGACGTCGGATGTCTCGCTGGCCGAGTGATCTATATAGTCGTGCGCGCTTGAGGGTGTGAGTATCAACTGGGCGACCTTGTACTTGCAGTCCACTTGCAGCTGTAATGTGGGAAATGCAGTATTGCCATTTTTCGCATTTGTTTTGATTCTGCTTTTGTTCGCGCCATATAGGGGGAAGTGTAACACATGTTGGACGAACTTATTGCTGAGGACATTCTCCAAGATCTCATGAGGGTCGGCACGTGGAAACAATTATGGGAGGCATTTTTTCTCAGCCGTAAGAAAAGAATTGATGATCGAATGATCGTCACAATCACAACATTGTTTTGCGTAATTACTTTATTCAAACTTTCCAGCATTAATCAGTCCCAATTATGTTTCGATCAGTGGCTTTGGTGTCTAATTATGTCACCACGCAGCGAGATTGTGCAATTAAAATATTGGTTGATGTTTTCCGCAAAGCAAAACCAGCAGAGGAGTTGTTTAATCAATGCTCTTCAGTTGGCTGCACGCAAACCTCAAACATCTTGCATTGCGGTTATGCACCAACGAGCCACGATCGTGTGCTTGCTTGACTTCAGCAAAACTGCAACCGAAAACGGGAGACATTCTTTATCCAAGGAACCATCTTTATGGTTACTAGAGAGATATGTACGTTGCACATGGCGGTCTAAAGCTGTTGGCAATATGGCGCCTTAGATCTATTGGATTTCTCTCTCTCCCCCTCGATCGATGCCATTTAAATGGAAAAGCATTCGTGCGACCGTTGGGTCGTTTCGTTTAAAAAGCGTTGCGTAACACCAAAGCAGCGTGGAACGTTCGTGCGCCAATGGTTTGTTTTATCTTTGCGACCGCAGGTGTTTACTATGCGGAACAGAGCCAACGGAACAGTGTGGCAAAGGAGAAACGAACCTTGTTCAAGGGAAGAGTAGCAGACACTGTTAGATTGGGTTAATGTTTGCTAAATTTTTAAGTTTGAAGCGACCTAGACCGCACTAGTCTAGCATCAGGAAACCGTTTTTTTTTTACCGAAAATGTATTCGACGTCCGTGACAGTGATCTTTCGCCAAAACGGGTGTTCCGAACCATCCAAAACCGTACACAGAAGCCATTTGGTAAGATGGCCATCAATTTATCATCTCAAAGATAAAAGGCGGAGGTGATGATCGCATCAAAAATTATCGTTTCATTAATAATATTTTTAAATTAAGTGATAAGCTTTATCTTGATCTGATGGATGATCAATGTTTTTTTCTCCTTTTTGAAAAAATAAACAATCATTAATAGAACTGTTAGAAGGATCATCATTGCGGTACGATTGATCACCCACCATTATGCAACATTCAAAATGCATTCCAAATTCCAACTAGAGAAACTGCATCCGACGCATTTCGATCGGAGCAGGAAAAACCAGAAACTTATCTCACTCGGATTAACATACACACTTCGTTCCGATGTCGCCCATAATTGCGACAAGCGTTGGAGCTCTAGCAGCCCTGGGTTGTCCTATGTCGAGAGCATGGAAAGGTGGATTTGGAATGGTTGAAAATTGATATCTAAAATATCACTCACCAAAGCTACCAACGTATTGCAGCAGGCTTTCCGCAACAGACACGGGGCATTAAGGGTGAAAGATGGCGTAACAAATACTTTCATAACGACGCAGGTTAGAAATCAAGGGAATAATCGAATATTTCGATAGAAACGACAACGTTTTGGTGGAATATTAAATGAAAGTAGTGCATGGGGCAATAGCATATACATATTGAACTAGAAATAGGAGCAAAAGTGCTTTAAAAGTTGGTTTAAAAGTTGTTTAACATCTAGAGACAACGCTAAAATGCTACAATATTTCCCAGCACTATGTAAAGGAATTTACCGAAAATCTTGGGAGTATTCTCGATCGGAATACAGTCCCTCAATATAAAACTTAAACCAAAACTAGATTCTTATACTTCTATGGCTTTACAACCTTGACCAAGAGAGGTCATGGTCTACCATTTTTGGCTACCATGACTTGAATTTACCCGTCGGTCCTACCGCCGCGTATGAAGATCTCCACGGCCATCGAGCTCCTCCCGAGAAGGAGATAAACTCTGTTTTTTTATATTACAGTGTGACATATTTCATCGCTTTCTTGGTCTGTTCTAATGTCTCCGATTGCAAGACATATCCAGATCCCCAATTCCTTCATCCACAGCTGCTTCCGATCTTCCCCTCAGGGTATTGTAGGTCTTGAAGTCGATGAGCAGAGAGTTTTAGAGAGAGTGTTTAGAGTAGTTAACTTCTGGAGGATCTACCGTAGAGTAAAGATTAGATCGATGATCCATTTCCCTCAAACAAATCCAACTGTTTGTTCTGCCGAAGTACCTAAATGCTTTGAGTTCATGAACGATGAGGCCCTTGGTGGCTCATCCTACCCCTAGTCCCTACATAGGTTCTCCCAGACTACTGCCTACATAGGTTCCTGACCTACTCCCTACATAGGTTCTCCCAGACTATTCATAAAGTCAGTGGAGGAGCAACCCTCTTGGAAGTTCCCATCCCCATCAGTATCCGGACCTACCGCAAAGACTACGAAGTCAATTGCAGTGACTCACCAATCCAACCCATGATCGACAACGTTCTTTGGGAGCGTATACTCAATCCACCTTCCACTACCGACGCCATTCATTTTGGAGTCTTATACTGCATTGGTCCCAAGAAACCAGCACCGACGTCCGGAGCGAGAATGCGTTGCAACTAGTTGTAATAAATCTAACACCATAAGCATCAATACATCATTAAACTCTTACTAAACTTTCAGAAAATTACCCTAATTTATATCAGTTTTCTAATCATTCATTCAATCATTCAATTTCTCGCAATTGAAGGTATGCCTACCGCTAGGCTCCAATTTTAAGGCAATAATATTAACACCTCGCCAACTGTTTTGCATAGCCTCTTGATCACACGTTTCTATTGCGCACGAAAGGTACTCAATAGCTCACGGCACAGGTGCGGTAAACCTGATCAACTCGATCGCAGGAATTATGCAATAAACACCCAATTCAGCTTCGAAATACCGTTTACCAATTGCCGATTTAAATCTTTGCTAATCCAGGAGGAAGCCTACAAAGCCTATTTCTATTGGATTTCTGGTAGCTTAAACGAGTTTTTTCAAACTTCAACTGCTGGCGGAATCTTCTGGACAAGAGAAGGGACCCAGCGTGATCCGCGCAGTTTCCCTTTCTATAGAGCTCCCATGCTCTAACACACGAGCGATCGCACACGCTCGATGTAGGCTGGCAGGGAAACAGGTTTTTCCTTCTCGCTGACAGGATGTTTACGTTCTGGTTTTAATCCAGCCAATACGTATGACGAAAGTGAAACCAAACGGCTGGTTTTCCTACCATTTATGCACCCGAAAGCCCGAAACACTTGGCGCCCTAAAGCCCCAACTGACGACACGACACTTGAAGTTTGAAGATCACCTCAACCGATACCCAAGAGGATGATCTCAACCGTGTCCTTCGGTTTGCTTTCTTCTAGGCTCTTTGGTTGAGTAAAAGTGCGGTCAACTTAAAAAAAACTCAAACACACACACATGGTCGTCGGGTGTATACATTTTCCAATGGCACAATGAATTATTCGAATATTTCATTCACTCTCCAATCGGAGGACGGTGCGGTTGCGCAATTCCCCCCTTCGAAACGCAACCCGGACAATGTGCTGGCGTGCTGGCGTGGTGGCTCGTGCTCTAACCAATTCCGAACCGGGTCAAAAAGCGGCCACGTTCCGTCCCGAGTGTTGGTTTGTGTGTGCGAATGCTCTCAACGCGTCGTCGAAATCTAGCAGATGAGGCGTTTCGTGTCTCGTGTTTTCAGGGCCACCGACGTCCAAGCTGCACGAGCTAACGGGCCGGACAGCGTCATTAAGCGCGTTTGTTGAAGAAGTGGTCCATTGGTGGTGTTGGTGAAATGGTAAACCATTTTTTCGGGGTATTACGTAAAGCAAAAGGGTCTCAAAACTTGGAGACTGGAGGAATTAGTGAATGATTTGATCTCCATCTTTCTCATCCTCACGAACGAGTGAGTTCCAAACACTCTGCGTGTATTAATGAAATGAGATCCTTTGAATTATGATAACATTTTAATTGCTTAACAAATTTGAGATCTCTGAGGCGCTAAGACCTCAAGTTGAAGTTTAATAGTCTAACATGCAGACAACTCCATGGATATGAGTTCTGCGTTGCATTTGATCTAGACTACGCACCGGACTGAGTGGGCTTTCACTCACTCACTTGCGACCAGCGTGTGGAAGCTTCCAACAAGCCGCACAGATGCGCTCAACACTGCCACCCCTGTTATTGCGGTTGACCCTTATGCAGCCCCACCACCACCCAGTTCGCAAACGGGGGAACGCACCACTCAGCTACCCGCGGTCGTGATCCGTACCGTGGTTTTCGGGGCAATGCGATAGTCATAGACTTTGCCGATCGAGTTGAACTGTGCCAACAGTCTATGCTTGGAGCTCGGAACCGGAGCATCGTGTGGAGTGTCGACGATCGTGTAACCGCGCCGTCGCCGTTACTACCACCACCGCCGTGTATCTCTCTCGCGTCGTTATTGTGTCGTTGAAGCGTTCGTTTGAATTAACAAAACAAGAAAAAGTGGTCACAAAATTGTGTGGGAATTGTGTTTTTTTAATTTAAAAAGTGATTAATTGTAAAACGGCGCGTCTCCCGAAAAGCCACAAAGAGTGAACAACGTAAACATGAAAGGTAATGCGATTGCGTCGTTACTATGGCAACGTGTATGAAGCTTATTGCACGTGTTCGTGTTTTCAAATTTAAAATAAAAACTCATTCCCCAACGGTGCAAAGGAAGTGTCAAATTGATCGTTGCGATCGTTAATTGAAGTTCCTCGGGGCACCGATACTTCATCCTCATGCGGGTGAAGGAAGTGCAAAGTTGCGCCGTCATAAATCACCCGGATAGATGTAGTTTCAGCATCATCATCCACATGGAGCCGCGCGAAGTCATTGAACAGAA
Source organism: Anopheles culicifacies (assembly GCA_000473375.1). Lineage (NCBI taxonomy): Eukaryota > Metazoa > Arthropoda > Insecta > Diptera > Culicidae > Anopheles > Anopheles culicifacies. The sequence goes on along the minus strand of KI422711.1, from coordinate 19,241 downwards.
AGTTCAAACGAGCAAACGAGCAAACGTGTTCTTGCGCCCTAGAACGCGACCGGATGCGAACCGGTGTTTGCGTGCGTGAACCGAACGCGAAAAGTCTGGAAAAACTCACCCAACGCGCGCGGTACACTATTATTTGCGCAGCAAAGAAGTGTCTTAAGTGGTGCGTGGTGCTATTGGCCTTCCTTGAAATGGCTTTTTCGCTTAAGCAGCATGCGTTTTAAGGGTGGTTGCGTTACACCAAACGGCGTTGGTGTTGTTGTCGCCATGTGATTGCGCATTGCAAGGGCATAACTTGGGCGCCCAAAAAGCATAGAAAAATATCCGAACCAGCTCCGAAACTGCTCCAGCACACGTTCACTTTCGTTTTTCGGTGGGAAAAATTCGCTACGCCATGGAAATCGACACCTAACCTTGGGCGTCGGCAGCACATTTCCATACCCTTGAGGTTCTGGGGCTTTTTTGTTTTGCTGGTACGCAGCAACAATCGATGCAGTAACGCCTTCAAGAAGGTCAATTCTTTTCCATTTCAATGGGTACGGACGCAAGCGATTAGGGGCAAGCCTCTGACGTACTTTTTTTTTGTAAAGCCCCCCAAAAGAATACGCATACGAAGGAAGCTGTTGGTGGTGAAATATGGCCGCTACCGCATCCGTCACCTTTTCTTGTTTGGGAAGGTACGAATATATAACGAAATAATTTATTGACTCTATCCGGTCCGTGGAAAGGAACGACTGCTTACACGTAAAACTACGCTCTGATGACGTTGTTTTTTCAGTTAAGTGAAACAATTAATTAATTTTACACCAACTTTTACCGGTGTGAGTGAAAGTTCCTTCATTACATTACCAGAAAACCCCTCTCAGAGATATATTATCATAAAATCGTTGTGGAAGTTTGCTGCTTTACGTAACCTTTTTCTTTTGTGAGTTGCACGGCCGTGCGGTACTGTTCAATAGGGAGGTCAAATTGGGGCGGCCCGCTGAGATAAATAATGATGAACTGCTTGGAACACATCGCGCTACTTATCAATGACTTATTCATTCATCGAATGGAAGTAGAAGTTGATGGGGGGAAGACAATTAATAGGAGGAATAGCAGCTAAATAGCGTACAGTGGATAAGAGTCGTTATTGTTGGAAATTTTGGAGCAATTTTAATAATTTAATAATAATTTGAAAAATCGTTCCACCATCTAAGATATATTGGATCACGATGGAACTAAACTGTGAAACACAGTAATTTCCAGAATTCCACCAAAAAAAACTTGGTCTGGACGAAGATCCAAACACTATTCATTACGTAATCAATAGGCAATAGTGTCAAGAATACATTTGAATTCCTACTCTAAAATGTGACACAAGGATCAGATGCGGACTAAGCTCTCTGGAGGCCCTAACATCAGTAGTCAGATAACTCTAATTCGAAGAATTCGTCAACCATCTTCGGAGCCTCTAATGAAGAGGATTGTTACACTCTGAAAGAAGCTCTTGAACGCAAAATAATTACTGATTACCAGAAGGGAGGCTGTCAATCAGTCTTCAGGTTCTAGGTTCAGCAAATTCTAGATTGAAACTGAATGTTGCTGATACATAGAAATAGCTTTCTCCTACTGAAGTTAACTACTTCCAGTTCCTGAACAGCAAGATCTTCTTGTGGACGAGGTCCTCGACGATTTACTTGAAGAAGCGGCTTTTTTGGAGTCCTAAGCGGAATAGAACTTGGGATCAAAATTGTCTTCCACGACATCTTAATCCACTTACCGCTTAAACCCACCTCTTTTTAGAAGGATTTCACCTAAAGCGACGAACCTTACGCGGAGGAGACACAAATCAATCTCTACCATCATTCCATTCTATTTGTTCTTTCGCCCATTTGCAGACCTAGCAAAGAAGACGCCTGTCCAGACATGGTACACAGGAAAAACGATCTTCGTTACTGGTGGGTCCGGTTTCATGGGCAAGGTAATGATGCTCCCTCCCCCTTCTCAATGCTTCAAAGATGACTAATATCGTTCATTAATATGATCAGGTGCTGCTAGAAAAACTGCTCTACTCCTGCTCGGATCTCGAGCGCATCTACGTACTGATGCGCCCGAAGCGCGGTAAATCGCCTCAAACGCGCATTGAGGATTGGTTGAAATTACCGGTAAGTAACAAACAATACGAACACCTGTCTGTCTGCTTTACAAAGCAGAGAACGATCGTTAGATAGTTGGGCAGACAGACAGGGGCAGGATTACGTTGATGGTTTAATTCCACCAAGAGAGGCGGCTCTCTTGACGTCAATGGCGTCTAAGTAATCATGATCAACCACTTGGCTACGCATCCCGCTGACACTGAAGGGCAAAAGGGTAGAGCCTGGGTAAAGATCGACAAAAAAATACACTCCATTCATGTACATACATGATCATCAGCAAGTACTGTACCATCTGTAACGATCTTCATCTTCAAAACGCCATCCTGCTGCGATGGTTCAATTGCTTCTTGATGAAGAATAATTGGAGCCATACTCAAACAGACAGACAGACGCAAATATACCTGCTCAATTAAGATCACCTTCAAGATTAATGCCCTGGGGGGACCGAAAATAGATTAATCTACGCAAAGCAAAACTAACGCTCTTCCATGTTTTCCACGCGCTGCAGGTTTTCAAGCGTATCCGAGAGGAAAAGCCGGAAGTGTACAAAAAGCTCGTACCGATACCGGGTGATGTGACGAGCGACAAGCTCGGTATCAGCCCGGAACACGAGCGATTGCTGATCGAAACGACCGACATTGTGTTTCACTGTGCGGCCACCCTGAAGCTGGAAGCGAGACTGAAGGATGCGATCGAAATGAACACGATCGGAACGAAGCGTATCCTCGATCTGTGTCTACAGATGAAGCATCTGGCGGCGTTACTACACTTGTCCACTGCGTTCTGTTACTGCGATAAGGTATGGGTCGTCATTTACGGGAAACAAAAAGAAGATCTGTTTAACCTAGACCATTTATTCCTGTTCCATTGTTAGGAAGTACTCACCGAGAAGGTGCACGACTTCCATCACAATCCGTACGATCTGATGCGTACCGTGGAGTGGATGGATGAGAAGGCGCTCGACACGATCACACCGAACTTGCTGACGCCCCATCCGAACACCTACACCTACTCGAAGCGATTGGCCGAAATGTTGGTGCGCGATACGTATTCCAATTTGCGCGTGTGTATCGTGCGGCCTAGTATCGGTAAGTGTCGTCTACAGATACGATACGTGATTGTCAAAGTGCGAGCGTCCTAACGAAATTGGTTTATTTCCAGTTTGTCCCGCTAATGCGGAACCAGTCGAAGGATGGGTGGACAGTTTGAACGGCCCTGTTGGTATAATGGTTGCTGGTGGCAAGGGCATTATCCGATCGATGCTGTGCAATGGTGAATATAACGCGGAAGTCATCCCCGTTGACATAGCCATCAATGGGCTTATCACGATCGCCTACACGCTGGGACAAATGGAGGAGATGTAAGTGTGCGAACATGTAGCGAAAGATCACACTATCTAATCGAAATGAATCCCACAGGCCAAAAGAAATACCGGTGTACAACATTACGTGCCGTGAGACGAAACGAACCACCTGGAAGGAGGTGTTGGATCTGGGTAAAGCGACCGCCTACGAGTATCCGTTCGAGGCCGGTGTCTGGTATCCGGACGGTGACATTACGATGAACAAAACGTACCACACCATCTGCGTCATGCTGTTCCACTGGCTACCCGCATACTTGATCGACTTTCTAATGTTCTGCTTTGGCCAGAAGCGATTGTAAGTAACTGTCGTGTGTGTGTTTCCCTGTCACTCTGTTCTAATCATACCCGGTTCTCGGTTCTGTTTTCCAGCATGTGCCGCATACAGAACATGGTCTCGGAGGGTCTTAGCTTGCTGCAGTTCTTTACCACCCGACAGTGGGACTTTAAATCGCATCAGTATCAAGCGATCGCGAAACACCTCTCACCGGAGGATAACGTCATCTTCACGATGGATGTCGATGCGATCGACACGAAGGACTATCTGCGGCGGATCATTCTCGGTGGCCGTCAGTTTTGCATGAAGGAACCACTGTCGACGTTGCCGAAGGCGCGCATCCAGCTCAAGTGTCTGTACGTGCTGGACAAGGTAGCGAAAGCGTTCCTGCTCTATCTGATGGTGTGGCTGTTCCTCACCCTGACCGGGTTGAAGGTGCCGGTCTACGAAATGCTCGGCTGGGCGTAATCGCCATTCCTTTCACACGCGCGACAAGGAACTATGCTCAAACAGGGAACGGTATTATTTTGTTTTCACGTGATGTCCTTACAGTGTGTTTTTGTTGCATATCATGTTTCCTCCATGCCCATCATCTTTTGTTTTTGTTTGTGTCAAATTAACGCAATAAATTAAGCAACAAATTGGTAACAAAGTTAAACGTTTGGCTTCTTCGTGGTGCAGAGCAGAGTGAAGGGAGGGGGTGATGAAGATGACAGGACAACTGCTCCTAGCTCCACTTGAGGGTAAGCCACTTTGAATTGCGATACTATGGGGTATTGGGGAACGGTCTGGGTGAGATTTGAACCAGAACAGTAAGGTTTCATACTCCAGAGCAAACAGATTACATTAGGTGCCTTTCAGAGCTCGACTGAGATCTCCAGAAGGACAGTACCGCTTGAGTGAAGATTCGATTGCTCAGGGATGTTGATTGTGTAGACTTGAAAAGGCACCCCTCATCCGATCCCTGCCAAGTAAGGAAATAATTAACAATCTTTGTTTTGTATGTGTGTATGGGGGTGTGTGTATTTAAGCCATTTCGAGGTCGAGTTTTGATTTTATTTTTAGTTGCTTTTTTATACAATCTTGGGCAGTAAGTACGGCAGTTGGTAGAAGTAGAACCAACGCACCGGTCAATCACGCACGCAAGAAAACGCAGCTGTTGTAAATTGTAGAAACATACCGAATTCATACAATGTATGTCGCATTGCGCATGCATAACGATAAGTGTGTGCCTTAGCTGGGTCAGGGAGAACATAACAAAACAAAGGAGCAAGAAGAAAAGCTTCCGCATTGGCCGCAGCCAAAACCAGACCGAAAATGACCGAAGGCACCGAAAAGAAAAAATGCAGTTTAACAGAGAGTCCGGGAACGAAGTAGGCGCGCATTCGTAGATGCAAAAGTAGTGTAAGCATTTAAAACGATATACTGAGCGGTACGGTACTTTGTCCCCTAGCTCGCATCGTTGTTGAGTGAGTTGTACCGGTTGCCGATACTGATCTGGCTAGTTGAGGACTGTTCGACCGTTTTCGCTCGCACACCGTGCTTCACCTCCTCGAAGGTAGGATCGGGTTTCGGCTGTTTCGGCAGTTCGGCCGGCTTTTCCTGTCCTAGTGTGGGGAAGTACTCCTCGCTCTGCAAATCAGGCGCAATGCCCTTCTTCTGTTTTTGTTTTGCCATCTGAAAACCGTACCGTAGATTGGTTAGAATACTGCGGAAACGAAGTAGGCAGTGCTATGGGGCACACTCAGCATTCCGAAACACTTGGGAGCACCAGTTTACTTACGAGATTTTTCATAGCTGGACTGATATAGATATTGCTTGTGGTAGCAGGCTGTGGGGCAGCAACCTTTTCTTTGGCCGCTGCATTTACATCTACTTTGTTCCAGGGTTTGCTTGGATCGCGGTCATCCCCTTCCTTGCCTTCGGCGTCATAGTTCGGATCGTTCATGTCGCCAGCGTTTTCCGAATCGAGCTGGTTCGCCTCATCATCGATTGTTAGCTGTGCCAGTTTCAGTCCACTGTAATCCTTCTTCGTTTCCTCGAACACCTTCCATTCGTCCTCCGGCTGTGTAAGCGAAAGGTAAGGGTACCATGAGCACGGGTTGCACCTTGCACGATCGATAGCACACACATATCCGAGCTGGTCGGTAGGCGACCGGGTGTAGTCGGACTTCCCGTTACACTTACCTCATTGGAGTCACTTTTACCATCTGCCGGTTCGACTGGTCTCAGCTTCATCTTACTTTCGACGACCTTCTTCGACGTGTCATCTAGCTGCTTGGCTATCTCCTCGGCGGTGACAAACTTTTTCGCCTTTCCCTTCTTTTTGTCTTTCTTCGCGAAGAAATCATCTAAATCCGCCATGTTCGACTGGGCAGCACTGGGCAGTAACGCTTACCGTACCTAGCAAAGGCGTGAGTATCGGTTCTTTTACACAAAATGTGCAAATATCCTGGTGAATTTTTCTCGCGCTGGAACCGACCGAAACGAATGCTGGGAGGAATACGGAGACGAATGACACAACGTGCGATCTGCTGTCAAGTCAGTGCTAGGTTGATGAAAAGGTACTGCCATCTGGTATTTGTTGACTGTTGCTGTTGGAATTCTTTTCGTTTGGCGCTATTTTGTGATACAAACGATTTAAAACTGTATTTCGTCCGTACATTGGTGGAGTGTATACATAAAATAGAAAAAATGGATACAACAGAAAGAACAAAAAGCGAATAGGTCACGATAAATTACTCTACGACGGTGTTGTTGTCGGTTCAGAGATCTAACCAGAACCGCAACAAACGAGTTTATTCCCTGCTTTCTTCATAATCTGCTACTCTTAATTATTGCCAAATAATAAAGAAAAGTTTATAAATAGAATTCCTACAGTAAAATATGGGATATATTACTTTTTGCCAATTTTTTCCTGTTCTACACCCACTGTGCCTGACACAAGAAAAACTTACATGATTTGACGACACCCGCGCGAACCGCGCACCAACCGCGCGGCCGATATTTGTTCGTCTTGCGTATAAACAACATACCAGAACGAAGAAAGACACGAAACCCTACAGAATGTGTGAAGATTTTTGCGTTTTCCTTCCCATTCCGCGTGATATCGATTGATTGGCGCGGTGTGTGTGTGTGCGAGTGCGTGTGTGTGTGTGTGATTGCAGGTGGGGTGTGGAATTACATACAACATCAACCGGGTGGCCGGGAGTTGTTGAAAGTGCAGGTCTCGGTTAAGGAGGACGCATCCTTCGTTCCACCAGTACGGGTACTATGGAGTATGAGTACATGCTGATGAGGAACGAGAAGGAAACGCAAAACCGCTGCTGCGGAGGTCGCGTCTGGTGTGTACAGGTACCGTTCAATTGTTTTCACCGTAATGCCGTTATGCGTGTGCCACCTTATTGAATTACCACCACCCATCGTACGATTTATGATGTGGATGGAATGTACGCATATATTAATGTTGTATGATCCGTTCATTCTTCCTTTCCCATTGCAGGATATTTGCGGTATCATTTGTGCCGTCCTAACGTGGAGTTTAATGTAAGTGACGGGGAGTGGAATGTACGGTGGTGTTGCGGCAACTTAACGCTTACTCCCATCTGTTGCAGATTGTATGCAGAGTTTGTCGTTACAATGGTGATCCTGATACCGCATCCGTACAAGGCATATCGGTACATTAACTTTATTATTTTTAACACGGGCTCGTTCCTGGCGTTTGCATCTCACCTTCGAACAATGCTGTCCGATCCGGTGAGTATGACCAACCGAAATGAGACATGAATTATTCACGCTCATTGCTGAAAATTACACCTCAGCATTGGCACCTCAGTTCTCATGATTCTGGAGCACATTAAAGTTTTGAGGTGATTTTAACGATAACGACTCATGGGTAGCCGTGCTGATAAGCAAATCTAAATTTCCTGACTTACGGTGTTGATAACGTGGTTTAAGCACATGTTTAAAGCATAAAGCTTTCTGCTCTGATTTGTATATTATGTATGTATTGCTCGATTAATGTATATGCCTTTCACTACACAGGGTGCCGTACCGAAGGGTAATGCAACCAAGGAAATGATACAGCAGCTAGGCTATCAAGAGGGACAGGTGTTTTTCAAGTGTCCCAAATGCTGCAGTATTAAACCGGAACGTGCACACCACTGTTCCGTTTGTCAGCGGTGCATACGCAAGATGGATCACCACTGTCCGTGGATAAACAATTGTGTTGGGGAGAATAATCAAAAGTTTTTTGTACTTTTTACGGTAAGCAATGGGCCGCAGGCGGCAGAGTTGATTGTTGACACAATTTCCCTTCTTTTTATCCCGATTCTCCGTCCAGTTTTACATCGCATTCATTTCCATCCATTCGATATTTCTGGCTGTAAATCAGTTCTGTTTGTGCATTAAAAATGAGTGGAGAGAATGCTCGAACTATTCGCCACCGGCCACGGTGATACTGTTGCTCTTCCTAATACTGGAAGCGCTACTGTTTGCCGTCTTTACGATGATCATGCTCGGCACCCAGCTGAACGCAATATGGACCGATGAAACGGTACGGCCAGTCGATTTCGTTTCCTTCTCCTGCTCGGTAATCCGTTAATGCGGTTTTCTTTTCTCACTTTTCCACTTTCTCCAACAGGGCATAGAACAACTTAAGAAGGAGGAAGCTCGATGGGTAAAGAAATCGCGCTGGAAAAGCTTTCAGGCAGTGTTTGGCCATTTCTCGCTAGCCTGGTTTTCACCTTTTACGCAACCGCTTAGAGCAAAGCACGAAAATTATTTATATTCAGTCTAATAAAAAAACAAAACCCACGAAACGAACAAAACGAAATTAGTTAACAATACACGTATTGTTGCACCCAAACCGCAAGTGTTGGTGTCCCTGAACGGAGGAACGACGAGGCTTTCCGGTGTGCAGCTGTGTACGGTTTGTTGGCGTGTCTTTCCACCGAAAAATGTTCAGTGTCACTGCCTTGCCCGGTTCATCTTTCGCATTAACTTCTTTTGTTTCTTCTCATTGACGGGAGCCTCTTCGGCAGGATCGCCTTGGAAGAATTGCTTTCCGACCGTTTGCCACAGCAGCCAACCAGCCCGTACCGGGAGCAGCAACATTAGCAGCCAGAAGAACTCGGACAGAATCGAAACGAGCTGTGTGCCCGACGTCAAGATGACGATGTCTTTCACGTGTCTGTGGAAGGAAATAAGGTGAGTGGTTTCTTTACGACGCGTTTCCGCTAATCCGCTGACTTACTCCGTGATGCCTCCTTCTATATTAAGATCGGTACCCGTCTCGATGATATCACCTTTTTCGGTAAGTTTTGGTTTGCTTATCATAGCCATAAAGTAATAGCTGGCGCCATGTGCTATCAAACACAAAATCGTCATAACCTGATAACGGATCAAAACGCAACATGAAAACTACTGTCCGAAATGGCCCTTTAAAAGGTCATATCCATACGTACCACTGCCAGCGTGGAAAGCTCGGAGTACACAGCGAAACCAAGGAACTGGACCGCACTAGCGATTAGTGACATGTTGCGGTAAAATTTCACCGTGGCCACATTTTCTTCCACGATCTGTTTGCTACCCTTGGTGGCCTTCTTTTTTGGGGGTTGTTGTTGCTGGTTGGAGGAATGAAAGCGTGAAAATGGGGGTTTATTTTAAACTTTTTGCGGCCACTTACCGACATGATGCTGATATTCTGAATTGTTTAGTGTGCTTTCTTTATTTTTCTTCTGCTTTCGTTGTGCCGAGTCAAAACACATCGTCACTTAACTGTCAGTTGGTGTGCACAGCGGTCGGTCCACAGGACAAACGTTGGTTGAAGTTTGGAGATTTTCTTTTATAGATAAAAATATATTTTTTAATTTTCTTTTTTAAACATAAATTTCTTTAAAATGGATGAACTTCCAGTTTTTTTTTTTATAAAAACCAAATATCAACTTAAAATAATCATCATATGACAGAGTTTTGAAAATTGCATGTTGCAAGAAGAAAGTAATGGTAATATTTACATTTCATTTGTGTGAAAGAATACAAAATCTACTAAAGAAGCAAACTGTTCTTAGCAAATTAAAATTGGGTGTAATTTTCATATTATAAATTGAATTAAACTAATTAAGAAATATTAACCGTTCAGATTTGCAGAAGCTGCAAGTCCACTGTGCGCAAACGACGGAAACTGCATTTCTCCGATTATCCGTGCCAAGGGCAACGTGCTTGTTTGAAATTGAAGCTAAACAAGTTGAAAATCCTAAAATAATGCAATGAATACTTCCTTGTACATGTTTCTTCTTACTTTTTATCTTAAATTAATCATTTACGCAACAAATCTTTGCGATTGTGCTGTGATTATGCGCCTCTTAATGCACGTAACAACGATCGATAACTTCATTATCGTTAATGAGATATTTTTAATTCAAATAATAACGCATTACATGTGTCTGTGCGCAGGTAATCTGTGGCCAGTACACTAAACATGCAATACATAATCAATAAGAAACATAACGGGCCTATTTCCCCATTTTTTGGATTACCGTGTGAGCACTAATGGATTATGAATGGATTACAATGATTATTTCCATTTTAAACCTTCCATGCAGAATTAATTTGTTAATAATGGAATCTCCTCAAAGCGAAAATCATTTAGTATCACTGACTAATGAACATGATTGCGTGGAGAATACAAAGCCGCTCAGTTCAAAGTAAGATTGTAGATGATCATGAAAACAAGCACCCTCACGATCGCATTCGCAAAAACTCTCAGCTACTGCTTAAAGGTTACACATCGATACATAATTACCGCTTGCAGGGGATTGTAAAATTGGCGCGTAAATGGAACCCACTACTACCGCGCAAGCATAAATACAATGTGCCCCTTGTGTCTGCTGTGTAGGTATACTTTCTTCCATGCAATAATGCTACCTACTGTTTTCGCTTGTACCGCGAAACCGAACCGAACACCACAATCATGAACCACTTTTCCGGGGCCTTGGCATCCGTATGGATCGTTTTTCCGCATATTTTTCGCGAAAACCTCGTACACTGAGGTTGGAGTGGAAGGAAGGGAATGAAAACAATAATCAATTGGTGCCGGTACAAGACAGCAACAAAAAAACAACCAACCGCAAGGAAATGATAATGTGTAATAATAGAGCGATAGACACCCTGCAGTGGGCAGCAGTTATTTTTAAGGTATTTTATTAATGTTTATGTAGTTCATTTTTCCACCCTTCTTTTGTTTTGGGGTGGTTTTTATTATGTTTCTTTTTTTTTCGCGTCGTTATTTATGTTTTCTATTTTGCCGTTCATTTGTTTTGTGTCTGCATTTTGTGGTTCCGTTTGTTTGCAAATTGTTATTAACCTTTTGCTGCTGCCCATCGGTTGGTGGGGAGCACCTTATCGTAATAGTTTCCGGTGGTGTAGTACACGGTAGTAGCCACCCTAGCTGATTAAGCTCGAGCCGAGCCCATTCGCGTCGTGACCATCGATCTCGAACGTTGGATGATCGTGCTTGTAGTGATGATGGAAGTGTTCGTGCTCCACCTCCTCCTTGATCACGACCGGCTTGTGTACCTCCTTCTTCACGATCTTCTCCTCCTTGATCACCGTCGGCTTGTGATGGTGGTGCACCGTTTTCACTTCCGTGTGCACATGCTTCTGCTGCTTCACTTTGACCGGTACGTGGATGATGATTTTCCGCCGTTTACTGCACACGGGGTGGTGGAAAGAAAAATTGAAAAACAAATTCAAAAGAAAGGGAAAACATAACACCCTCCAACACCCGTCCAATGCTTTGTTCGGGGGGAGTTTATTTTTTTTAATTCGCGCTTCGTACGTTCGCGAAGTTTCTGCTAGGGGGGCCAGCAGTTTTTCCTTACCCAGCTGCAGCAGATTCGACGAGCAGGAACAGAAACATAAAAGCCGCAAGGATCTGTGTGTCGTGCGATCATGCATACCAATCGGAAACACGCGAACGATCGATAAACGATCAGCAAAAAAAAGTCGATCACAGGGACAGCGCGCAAGGAAGGGCGGGCGTGGGGAGAGTGAGGAAGAAAAAAGAAAAGTGAATAATTTTACCAATATTAAGCAAAACAAGAGAAAAAAATACACATCGTCAATGCAGAATGTGGGTCTAAGAAAAAGGAAAGTGAAAAGCTGAGAAACGATTCGATTTGATGTTTACCGAAACGATCGTTTTAGGGTGTTTGCGCCCATTTTGAAGGTTGTTGTTTTTTTTTTTTTGTTTAAACCGTAGCTCGTTAGTTCGCTTAGCTGGTTGGTGTTTTTGTTTTCGGTAACGAATTATAAAATAAATTATCGCCATTACTCTGCTGGTGTGCAGGAGAGTACCCAGCTCATTAACTCTTCCACACTGGAAGATGAAGAAGGAGAGGCGATAGGGCGAATGCGGGCGACGTGGGGGCAAGTCAAGTCAAGTAGTGTCAGATGAATGGCACTAATGGTTGCTTTCCGGCAAACGCCTTTCCCGACCGCATCCATTAATAATTTTGACTCCACAAATTAGGCAAACGAACTGATGAATTTCCATTTCACAGCTTCTTCAGTAAGTACGGTTTGGCACCCCCGGGGGGGAAAAAAAAGGTGTAAAGATGGGTTACGCCAAATAAAAAAAAAGGGTAACAATGAAAAAATACACCGGCAGCAATTAGATCGTAAAATCGATATCTGCCTCTTACTCATGCTCTCTTTTTGAGACAACCGTTTCAAATCGCACCACAACGTAAGGGTTCGTCGCTTTGAGTCTTTTGATTGATTTGTTCGCAAAGCACCAAGAATTGATTTTTTTCTGTTAAATTATTTTAATATTTCTTTGTTTTGTAAACGTTTATTCTTAGTTCTTCTTAGTATAGAAGCACATATTAAAAGAAAGGAATAGAATTAGCGTTTTAACTGGTGCTTTGACCTATTTCACTTGAGTGATCTTACAACATTATTACAACCATTTTTGGAAAATTGTAATGTTAAGTGATCACAAAAACATTCAGAAAAAGATTTCTTTAGCGTTCTGGAATACACAAATGTAGTTCTATTCACTTGCTGCATTAATGTGAATAGAAAGTCAAACGTTTATTCAACACTAAACACTCAGAAGCTCACAATTTCTATCACTACACTGAATATGTTCTTTTTTTAAATTCCAACATCACACTACTAACTTAAATTTTTCACTTTTGTAGTTCCCTTTTTATACCGAAAATGAACTCCAATAACACTGGGAGCTTGCTGTTTGTTTTGTTTGAATTTGTTGTCGCTGCCAAACCGTTCAAACTCACCACCAATCTGAGCCGCATGGTTGTGGTTGTTTTTTGTTGAAATCTGGAACGTGCTACTACTACCACTCGTTACTTGCTAGCTGATAATGAATAAATGAACAACTTTGCTGATATGCTGTGCTGTTTTATAGCATGTGCATGCGCCTTAAAGAGACGAACCCGGCGTACCGACCACCCCCACCTGGGCACGCTGCCATTGCATCAGGCCCCAAAAGGGTGCCAAAAAAGGAAGACAGATAGAATCGATGCACCGCGCACGCAGAGCGCATCGTGTGCAACTTCATTATGAATCACCCGTGCACTTTCGTGCGCTCTTCACTTCGCCGCGCGTGCATACCATGGGCACGAGCCCGACGGCGTCGTTCTGCATTGCATGGGGCTTCGGTACTCCCACCCCAACAAAAAGGACGGGGTTGGAAAATTTAAGGAAATGCATGCATGCATTTTGCAAGCAGGTGTAGCGTTGTGTTTTTTTTCGGGGGTTTTGTTTTTGCTTTTGAAGATCATGTAAAATGCACTGCGCACGTGTAGGTGGAACAGAAAGCGATGGTGGCTATAATGGGAGTCAAACGGTGGCACAAGCTGGCTTACATTCGCAAAATAAAAAGCACCGCAAAAAAAGTAACCACGATTACCGATTTGAGAAGTTCCAATACACACTTCATTATCTATTTTTTATAATTTAAAAAATGACAAAGAAATATACAGTCGGTAATATAATTATAGGAACTGAAAATGATGAAAAGCTTGGTAAAAATTATGTACTTTCAAGTTGTACAGAATAAAACCTTCATTATCATATTATAAATAGAAGCGGCTCGGTGCTTGAGGGTTCGAATCCTCTTTGAAAACAACAGAAGCGCTCCCTTAATGCTCCCTTAAAAGTACTTAATGTTAAGCTCAATACTGTTAAGCTGCGTTTCTATAACTATTTTTCAATGGGGAGGGGGTGCATAGTCAACATGCGCAATGGGATGAATTTTGTTATATTTTTCCAACATTCTGTAACATATAAGCTTTCTGAAAAAACATACTATCATAATTTTACAAAACGTTTACAATTTTCTGTATCGATGTAAAGCAAAATATGTCAGATTTTTATCCAATTTTCGGTGTGTTTCTCAATTTATTGTACTACTTGTGAGTATCGTATCTTCAATACTAACACTTCTTTTGAAAGGTTGTAAAAAATGCTGTAATCAATAAAAAAATCGAATGAATACATACAATATTTAAAATACTAAAATTAAAAATATGAAAAAAATCGTATCTTGCCCAATAAAAATGGATGGAATTTAGCCAAAAGCGGCTAATAAAATTATTTAAAAAAATGTTTTACATTAGAAAAGGTGGTCTCAATTTACTGGTATTTTAAAAGATTTTTAAAACGATTACCACAGCCGAGAAAAAATACTTTCTCTAAGTGTTCGTATAGTTACAAGGAGGAATTTGGCAAGTGCCAAAAAAATGGTTAATGTATGTGTAAAATTCTAGTTTTAAATTTAAAGTGTGTGTTTTATTATTCTCTACAACTTAATAGAACATCATTTCCAGCTAGCTCTTATAGTTTTTCTTTTATTCTAAAGTAAAACAGGTGTTCATATAGTTATGTTAAGCACTGTAGTTATGTTACAGACTGAATAATTAATTTTTAGTTTAATCATTTAAAGTCATTTGTCTCCCGCAAGGCTACACAATAAATAAGGATTATTGAATTGAAAACATACTGAATATGCAATAAGTATATAAAAGTAGATAAATAGACTCACAAATCTTATTTTACTTTATCTTTAAATTATATTTGTTTCATACAAGAAACTTTTCAATCAACCCCGCATCAATTAAAAGTGCCATTTAGCGATCGGTGCAAGGCATCACCATTAACTGACTGACTGACAGTATAATTATGTTGCGAATTCCATAAAACCGCTAACAGATCAGGTGCATAAATTAAAACAATCGGCACCGATGTTAATAGTTTGCCGTTTAACATTTGCTATCTTTACAGACGATTTGTGTTGTTCGTTATTGAACCCCGAAAGGAAAGAATTATTTTTTCCGTGCATTTCTCGAGCGCATTAATTAGGTTACGGTTGCAAGAAATGCATCGCACTCTAATTGCATACCCTTCTGGTCTGCTTCATATTTATGCATATTTGGCAATCCATAATCGGGAGCCCTCCACCCACTAGGCAAATCGGCGACCAGGTTATCTAAAACATACAAAACAACGGCCGTTGTTGGGCGCCGATTATGCGCTAATGCGGTTACCTTCAACTTTTACCAACAACAGTCCAAATGTGCCTGCCCGGGGGGGGAACGTGCCCGTGCATCGAAGGGATAATTAAGTTGTGCGGCATATTATTTCGCAATACGTACGTAGCTGCCCCGTTGTGCTCTGATTAGGACGAAATGGTTGTGGGTTTTGTTTTTCTTCCTTTTTTTTGCGTGTTCATGGTGCCAAATTTAATTTAACGATCGTATATTAGCTTACCCCTTTCGTGGCGATACACGAGAAACGAATTGATCGTTTTGTA
>KI422710.1:24708-55965 GCA_000473375.1 Anopheles culicifacies | reverse complement strand
ACGGACTGTGTTTCCTAATTTTCATTACTTTTTCTATAACTTGTGTTTTATCTATTGGATGTAAACAAAAACAAACAAACAAACAAAATCCCTAAAACTCTTTCGCGCATGATCTATTCTAATAATGCACGCCGGGCGGCGAAACGATAATTGCTTATCACTAGATGGTTATGTTTATCAGCTTCCTTTTGCAGTTTAGATTTGATTATGTATTAGTTTTACATTTTTGCACCATTATTTCAATCTCATTATGGTTTCATTATCTTGTTCTTTTCCATATCAACATTTTCTCTCTTTCTCTCTCTCTCTCTCTCTCTCTTGTTTAAAACTTCCTTCTTCACTTGTGCGTCTACGTCTTGCGGCTTCTCTTGTACGTGTCTATACCGTTCTTCCTACTTCCTACCCGTTCCCAATCCCATCTTGCTGAATCCTGTACATCCCAAACGCGTTTAGAGGCCGCCCAAGTCATGCATGAAATATGTGTCGCTGTCAAGTACTTGCACGATTCCAACATCGCACACCGTGATCTCAAGCCGGAAAATCTGCTCTACACATCGCCCCACCCGAACGCCATACTAAAACTGACAGATTTTGGCTTCTCGAAGGAAACGTTCATCAAGGACACGCTGCAGACGCCGTGCTACACGCCGTACTACGTCGCACCGGAAGTGCTCGGACCGGAGAAGTACGATAAGAGCTGTGATATTTGGTCGCTGGGCGTCATCATGTACATACTGTAAGGATTGGAAGGATGGATGGATTTATTTATCCGTACGTTTGGTGCTAATGTCTTTTTTCCCCCCTCCGTAGATTGTGCGGATTTCCACCATTCTACAGCAATCAGGGCCTTGCCATATCGCCCGGTATGAAGGCACGCATCCGTACCGGACAGTACGACTTTCCGAACCCGGAGTGGAAGAAGGTTAGCCAGGCGGCAAAGGACCTGATCAAGGGTATGCTAAACGTTGAGCCAGAGAAGCGCCTAACGATCGAGCAAGTGATGATGAACCCATGGATTCGGGTAGGTGGTTTTGGAAAGTGGGATGATAGCAGTGGGCACACATTTTCATTGTCCTTTATTGTTCATTATCTGCAGCGCTACACGGAGGTGCCCCAAACTCCACTACACACTGGCCGTATGCTGAAGGAGGGTGAAGAGATTTGGCCCGAGGTGCAGGAAGAGATGACACGCTCGTTGGCGAACATGCGTGTCGACTATGAGGTGAGTGTGTCTCGCGTAAGCTAAGCGGGGAAGCTCGTACTAATCGGTATCTTATCCACCTCAGATGCACATCAAGAATCTGGATAGCTCAAACAATGCGCTGCTCAACAAGCGACGAAAGCGCGTCGAAGAGAAAACTGTCCCCAAAGAATAATTCCCTTTCGCCTTGCTTTTGTGCTGGATGGATGGATAAGGACAATGAGGAGCCCACGACGTGGTGACAGGTTTTTAAACAGTGTTTTAACCATAACAACCCCCTTTCCTTGGGGTTTTTATTTTATTTCATACACTTCGATGCAATTAGTTTGACTGAAGTGCTTCATCTTCTTCAACAGCAGCAACAAAAAAGACTAGTTTTGTAATTCACGATGCGTGTTGTGCATTTTACCACGAAACACTACCTGTGTAGTTGCTTGGTTTAAAAACTATTTTAATTTGACGAAATGCCGGACAGAGCGCGCCCCTTGCTGGGGTAACGTTTTACACTTTCTTCTTTTTAATTCATATAAAGAACGGCCATAGGCCGTGTATTGCTAGGGTTTAATCAATCGAAAGACGAACGACAGCAACACAAGCACGACACGAGACGCCAATGACGCTTTGGGCAGTTTTGGAGGCTACCACAAGAAAACATCACACAGAATGTATAAATAGTTACAAAATGGTGCTGCAGTTGTGATGATGCCACACACCCTCCCTCCAAGCTTTGTTGTTGTTACATCCCGTAGGTTTTAGAGCGGTCGGTTTAATTGTCGTCGGCGTCGAATAGCGTGGTAGTAGCGCGTGTGTTTAATTTATTTTTTAAACTTTCACTCTATACTAAGCCCACCCAACCTGTGTGTATGAAGACGGGTTTGCGAAAATGCTTGTTTAAAAACATATTTTTAACTAGACAGACACTTTGATGCGGTAAGCTTTAAGCGCTTATAGCTAAAGACGTTTGAAAATATATGATAAAACAAAATAGAGAACAAAATGGAAAACAATAACCCCCAAATGTGGTTAGGAAGGAAGGGGTGTAGGGGGTTAGACAACCAAAAGGGCTTACATTTAAAACTTGACTCGGTGTGAGTGTGTTACAAACAAGCTTTTAGGTAAATGAAGGTCAGCCAATTTCGTCCATCCACTGAGACAAGAGTTTAAACAAAAAACCCGTAGTAACCGGAACGGAATGCAATCGAAGCGTAAGAAGCCGACAAGGGAAGGAAAGACTTAAACACTCTCGTATGTCGACAATTACTATAACAAAATCAGAAAAAAAAACACACACATCTTGTCAATTTATCTTCCTTCTCGTCCATGCCTCTATCAATCTGCTAAACTTAATAATGTCCCCCCCCGGTTACACTAAAGCATTTAAAATGGTACGCAGCCTGTGCCTATCTCTCACTGTGTGCGTGTGTTTGTGGATAATTTCACGCTAGATCTCTCCTGTTCGCGTTCTGCAATTTATTCCCCGGACAACAAACTGGGGCGCCGTCAGTAAACATTCCGTGTTCCGATTGTCCATTATTACCTCAGCCCCTGAAACTCACCTGAAACAATCCACTTGTGCTAAGAGGCCACACAATGGCGTGAAAAACGGGCTACGCTACTACGCTTGACAATGTTGATGCATTTCCGGTTGTGTGTAAAGACTATTTACCTGTTGAAAACATTATATATACTGTGGGACGATGCGGGAAGAGCACGATCATACATAACTAAATAGAAACAACGAAAAGGATGTTCTACCGGAAACTCTACTATCAGACAGGCTATTATTCACCATTACTGTATCGCTTAGCCTAGCAAACAAACAAATTTCAATACCACTACTACTACTACAACTACTAGAACTATCTTCCTTCCGGTGCTTAAAAAAGGTCACTGCTTCTCGAAACGAAAGGTTGTTCCAAATATATTGGACGGTATCTTATTTGTTCTTCAAACGAGCGCTAAATTTAACGTTTTTTGGTGCAATAAACAAACAAACAAAAAAGCAAAGTTTCGTCCAAGATGAATGCTGCAACTACGACAAGATAGTCAGATTTACTACTACTGTTAAGCGGAAAGTGAACGTGAATGGTAGACATAATGGGCGATAAGAGTGCGCACATGTGTGATTTTGCGATGATCGATTCGTGCGCATATATAAAAATACATATATATATATACTAGAAGGGGGTTGGAATGTTTTACGGAATATACATACATACATATATATATATTTCTAAATTGAGAGAAAGCTTGAAACGAAAACAAACAGCGAACATAATAAACAGAGTGAAGAACCGCCGCGGTGCAATCTTTTTCATTTTCAAATGTTCAATCAACAAACAACAAAAGCAGCCTTATTTCTTACTTATTGTTATGTGTATTTCGTTTGTTTTTTCCTATACTTGTGTGTTTTTCTTTATTTGTCGTCAGTAAAAATATAATATATTTTGTTTATACATATATTTACAGCCTTTCTTGCTTTCTCTCACCCACCAAGCACCATCATGTGTTGGATGAAGCAGCAGTGAACGTGTGTCTCCCTCGCGTTCCTTCTTCCTCCGGATGGTCCTTCTTCCATTCAAGCCTTTCGAGCGTGTCCGTCTTTTTGTATGTGTGTGTGTGTTTGTGTGACATTCCCTTTACCTTGGCCCATATTTCATTATCTATGCAGTTTTTCTTTATCATTATCATTTCTTCTTCTTGTTCTAATGTGATGGTCCTCTTGTAGAGAACACGTTTGGCCAGAGTTCAAACGAGAAAAATAAAAAAAAAACATCCAGCTGGAACAACACATTTAACACACTGAAACATCAATCAAATCCTTGGTGTATAATTAGCGCATGTAAATTAACACAAACAGAAACACGGTACAATTAATATATCACCACACACCACCATCAAATAAGAAACGTAACGCCCCTATCATAATCGTGAACAGTTCCTTTTGCCGACCAATGTTTCGGCTTCCTCTAATGATACGGGACGCTCGGCTTTTCCTAGTTTAGGCATAAAGAAACCCTTTGCGGGGACCATAGTATTGGGCTTAACTAGATTCAAGTGTAACTCCTACTCTCTCCCGTGTTGCTTTGACCGTATCACTACACGATCGTGCGGCGATCGAATTGCTCTCTATCTCTGGCGGGTGAGAAGATGATCCACACTCACTCACGCACACACCATACGAAGCGTGCTCAGAAGTATATCAGCTTGGCATCCGATGGACACTGCTCCATGGGACAGTAGGGACACTTTAATCTCAAAGTATTGTTCATGCTGTTTGTGGTGAGTCACAACATTTGTAAAAACAGGGTCACGGTCATTGATGCAGCAGGCGTCCCCGAACGAGATAGAACGAGAATGTAAAGAGATAAACACGTTAGTTTGCCACATTCACGTAAAAAAGGAAAGAAAAACGAAAGAAAAAATCAAAACATGATCTTACATCGGTCCGTTGCTAAGTTTGTTAAGGGCATCGCGGGATATAACGTGACCGCACAGCAGCTTCATGGGTGGGTTGTCTTCTGAGCTCTGCTGGCGCAGAATCGGACACGCAAAGATAGAGTGAAACCGGTTCTCTGGCTCCAAGTCGATTTCGATCTGTAGCGAAAGAAAGCAAATCAGTAAATAAGTTCTTCTAGGTACAAAACGCTGCCAATCAAAGCAACCACAGCTTGCTTAGGTTACGGCAGCGGTTACTACCAGTGTTTGGAGTTTAAAGTTTCGGGAATATGAGATTATTTAACTCGTGCTAAATTATATACAACAACGCACGTTTGCTGTACTTACAGGCAGCTCATCGCGTCCGTTCCATATGCCCGTCACCTGACGGGACATCATCACCTGCTTGAGGTTAAGCAAGGCGGGCAGTGCAGTGCAGCCCGCATTAACGATCACGGACAGTGGCGAATCCTTGTTGATGCCCAACAGTTGGCAGGCATCCTTCAGGA
The DNA here is from genome assembly GCA_000473375.1 of Anopheles culicifacies. Classification (NCBI taxonomy): domain Eukaryota; kingdom Metazoa; phylum Arthropoda; class Insecta; order Diptera; family Culicidae; genus Anopheles; species Anopheles culicifacies. The sequence goes on along the minus strand of KI422710.1, from coordinate 50,817 downwards.
ACACGTCCGCCGTCTCGATCCACATCTCGGGCGCGGTGAGGTACTTGTAGGGCGAATTGTGTATGCCTATCTGCAGATAGATGAGCGTACCCATCAGGATCTGGATGTCCTTCTCGAAGCGTCGCACAAACTTGGCAAAGTTCGTACGGGCGTACGCGATCGCTTCCGTTTGGGCCTGTACGCCACCGTTCAGTATTTGCATGAACGCCAAACGGTGCAGCTTAAACTCGAGCGTACTGTTGCGCGCATCCAGCTCCGCCGAGTAGCGGGTAGCCCATTCGAGGGCCGGCGCCAGATTGCCCGTGTGTATCGCTTCCCAGATACGGTGCAGCTCGGCGTACGGTTCCGGCACGATGTCTTCCGCCGGCAGGCCCGATTCCTTGATCAGCGCGTCCGCCACATCGTCCATGCCCTGGCGGTAGAAGTGCTGGGCCATGATTTTGTTCAGCAGCATCACATTTCGCTCCGTCTGGAACACGTCGGTGCGCGAGGTAGCCGTAAAGTCGGCCACAAAGTTACGGTCGATCGCTTTGCCCACCTTGCTGACGGTACCGTGCAGATCGCGATGCTCCGTCGTGAGACGGTGCAGTTTGTCCTTTGTCTTGGTGAGCGCTTCATTCAGCACATCAACCTGCCCGGCTGTAACTTTATTGTCCGGGTTGCCTAAAAACAAAGAAAGCAAAATGAGGAGTGGATATGGGGTGGATGAGTATTGACACCAAGATGAGGAAGAAACTTCCGTTTCCAAGCAATCGCTATACCTTCTGCGATTGATGACCGAAGCTTCTCGATTAGCGAAATCACATCGCCAATGATACGCTGCGAGTGGTCATTAATAGCGGAAAATTTGTTGATCACTTTCTCCACCTCCTTCTCGACGGCGGCACAGGATTCCATCTTTCGGCAGTGGATTCTCACGGACACGGTACACTACACTAGGTCTTTTCTTCGACTTTAACAGACTTGGAAGTTGTTTTTCTTCCCTCTCCGCACCGGAAATGGGGTCCGTTTTTTATGCCTTTTGGTGAATACGTACACCAAGCTATTCGGTTGTGGTGAAGGTGGTAGTTAGCGCAGAGGAACGGTCCCTTCTCAAGCAACAGTAACAGCAGCAGCAGCAGCAAAACAACACACACTTGAACCAGTGCTTTCGCCTACCTCTCGTTCACTCATCGATGTGTTATTTATGCTTTCTTCTCAACGTTTCACTTTTTGCAGTAGTACACATAATACAGACAACAAAGAAGTCGCAGCAGCAGCAGCAGCAGCAGCAGCAGCAGCACCTAACTTCTTCCCAACCCGTTGCACAAACCCTACCGACCGTGTGGCTTCGCAACACACGGTGTGTGCCTGCTTCCCTTCGATGGCAGTAATAACCGACAGACACGTAAATATAACAGTCCTACATATCAACCTTCCACTGTGGCACTTTGCTGGGTGGCCCTCTTTTCCAAACGCGCGAGTTGCGTATTACACTGCGTCCTATTGGTAATTGCGATACATTTTACGCCACTGCTGTTGTTGCCATCTTCATCCGTCGTACGCAATTTTCGTCCAATGCACTTGCCCTTGTTTGTTCCGCGTTCTTTCAACCGTTCACACCGCACACACTTGCTGAAATACGAACACTTGCTCTTGGTGCTTTTGAAAATCAACCACGAAACGAAGATGTATTTCCGCAGCAAGGATTTATTTCCGAAATCATCCACTTTCCATTGACGGATTTCTTACTATTATTATTTCTATTGGTGGTACACTCTCTATGGGAAGGCACAATGGGCGCATCGATGGTCCTCTCTAGTGATTGCTTGTGAAATGTGAAATATATATGCAGGGTTTCTCGGTTACCGTTGTAACAGAAGTAATGGCGTCACTTCTAAGCACAGTACGATCTCTTGCAGAATTAGTCATTTTTGTTGTCTAGTCCTATGGTTAGCGCAAATTCTCTTATTAATACATAACAACTAACCTAATAAATGCATAATTACTGGAATCTTGGGTCGTAAGCTCCATTAGAAAGACTGCTAAGCCAAATGTCGTCATAGTCATGTAAATGTATTTAGAAAAATAGAAGTTATGTATTATTTAATACCTCATCTTTTCGTCAACAAATGCAACAAAATGGAAAAAAATGAATCCATAAACTGTTCAGTGCAGTACGAAACAACTGCATTTAAGGAATGAATGATATTCCTTTATACATTCATACAACGACTTGTCTCTATTTTTATATCACCGGTCAAAAATGTCGCACATGTCGCGGAATACAGTAGTGATTGATCAAAGTAGGTAGTCTTATACTAAGGTAATATCGATCCAGGTCATAAACAATACAACTAAGCAAATGTCCTCATCTCATTATCAATCGCTTCCACCATTCTACCGGAAATAATTTTCGCTGGAGGACGGTGTTTGCTCAACTTGAACTTTTTGTCCGTAAATGCTCTATTTGCTTGAAGTAATTCAAGAAACTTGTACCACAAACTGCTGGTCATTAAATTTACCGGATTACCGATGATGATGGTCAGTGCCTGTGCACGTGTCAGCACAACGTTGAGTCGTCTAGCATCGGCCAAAAATCCGACCGTGGTGCGATTCGAACGTACGGTTGAGATGATGATTACCGGTTTTTCGCGTCCCTGGTACTGTTCTGCCGAGCCTACCTCAATGTTATCAAGACCAAGCATGGAAAGGCCATTCTTAATGATTTCCACCTAATAGAAGAAACGGAACGTATGAACGGAAATTGTTTTGTTTCGGTATGAATTAGCTGAAAACCGTACCTGTTTTGAATATGGCGCAACGATGCCGATATCTTCCTGTTGCACGATGCGACCGTTGATTTCTTCCCGCATCAGCAGCTGCACGTACTCGTAAACTTTGAGCGCTTCCTGCACATTCCAGTAGCTGAGTGTGATGGAATCTTGCTGCATATAGCCGATCACAGAATGGAATAACATGGGAAAGTTTCGGTTTGGCAAACGGTGCCAGTTCACCGCCCAGTTCGTTATGGCGGGTGCTCCTTTGGCACGCAGCTCTCCTTCGTAGAACTGCTCGTTGGAAAATTGAAACAGCGACTGATGCGAACGGTAGTTGTCCAGCAGCTTCGTTACCATGTCCGGGTTGTACTCGTTGTTATTCACGTCCTTGCGGTAAAGCGGAAGCTCCATCAGTCGCTCGAGCAGCGAAACATCGTGGGCGGTATTTCTCAAAAATGACATACGCGTAACTGGCCCCAATTGCTTAGGATCGCCGGCAAGCACGATACTTGCGTGCAGCTTCTTGTTCATACTATCCGTCCCAACGCATCCGATTGGTACGAGAGCGGACAGTTCCTTGCAGCTGCCACACTCATCGATGAAGATGTAGTCGTACATGTTTCGGGCAACGTGCAGTTGCAACAAACGGCCACTGTTCATCACCGTGCAGACGAGGATACGCGTTTGGGTGAAATCTTCCTTCGCGGGCGTTTCATATCTACCGTAGTGCATATTCGACACTTCGATTACCTTTCGATCCATGCCGTGTATATCCCGTTCCGTGCTAAGTGAAAAGTAACGAAACACATCGGATTTCTTCACGTACATCAGCAACCGTTTGGTCAGCTCGTTGCAGGCAAAATTGGACGTGGCCGTCACGAGAATGCGTGACTGTGGTCTTAACTTCAAGATTTGCAGTACGGCTTCCACGATAGTGCAAGTTTTGCCTGTGCCGGGTGGACCAAATAGGATGTACGGTGCCGGATAGGCCGTACGGTTGATGATGTTCTTGATCGCCTGCTGCTGCTGCTCGTTCGTATCAATATACTTTTGGTACCACTTGAAGCTGCAACAATGACCACAAGCATAGATATTTGAGTCGTAATGTCGCTAATAACAAGTTTACAGATACCTACGTAGTGAACTTTGCTTCTTCCTTGAAATATTTTTTGGCTTTGCCTGGATCGGTGAGTACCGGCGTAGGGAAAATGACGCTTTTTAGATCGAGATGGCACATGTAGTTTAATGCCATATACTCCATCTTAAACTGTACACGGTTTAATGGAAATGTGATGTTTATGGAACGCAGCTGCTTTAATGGAATTTCCGTGCGGATCACTAACAATGAACTACGATCGATAATGGTTCCGCGCGTAATGCAAGCTCCACTCGGCGTAAGTACTTGTACGTGGGAACCAACGTCCAGCAACACGGGAGGAACTTTAAACTGATCGATAGTGAGCAGGTACTCCTTGGGTACCTGTTCCTCCAGGTTAGCCTTATTGATCGTATATTTCAACATCTGCAGAGTGCTATCGAACTCATCGATCTGATTCAACATGCGCAAGTATTCGACGTAGTTCGACGAGTTAAGTCCTTCGCCTCTGTACTTAGTGAACCGTTCCAACCACAGGCTTGCGTTGCGACTGTAGTGTTGGTTGGCAAGAAATCCATTCAAGTAAACTTCCTGCATATAATCCGGCACCGGGAATAATGGCAATTTGGATAGCCGAAGCGGAAGGCTGCAAATAGGAGTGGACAAACATTACTAAGCAGTTATTGGCGTTTGGTAAGGATGCTATTGTTTACCCGCGCCGTTGCCTAGGTGACAGCAGATCGATCAGTACAGTTTCACGCAGCCGGTAGTTGGTGCCGAGCACGTCGCATAGCAGCACAACTTTGTACGAGCGATCTTCCTTCTCGTGGATCTCCTTCTCCATCGCAAACTCGTACCCGGACACCATGCGCACAACGCCATCGAACAGCGTGACACGTTTGTCCGATTCATAGTAGAGAAAGATCCACCGAAGGATCAGCACCCGCGAGCACATGTTCTGTATGTTTAAGGCGAGCAGCGCATCGTCTATGCTGAACTCCACCGTCATTCGAAAGACTGGCTTCGGTACCGCCAATCGTTCCTCGTTACGTTTGGAAGTGTTTAGCGACGATTCGAACCACTGCAGCAGGCAACGTGTGCTACGGGTCATCCGGTGTTCATTCTTTTTGTATGTTTTTTTTCTTCCTGCAACGTGAAGGTGGAATAGGCACAGATTAATATGTGTAATAAACTGAAATATTATTATGGATGAAAATACAGTTGCCTGGCTGTGACATAAAATGGCTCACTAGATTTGCTAGTACTATGCATCGAACCAACCACTTCTAGATGTAGCTATTACCAGATAGGGCCTCCGTGACCCCGGCACATGTTTAAGGTGTTTCACAATGAGTAATAATTATTATTTTAGTGCAATTCTATCATTGGTTCTGTTTCATACGCCACACTATGCAATGATTATAAAATGCAATCAGAAATGCACATAACAACAACAGCGCATCCGGTCTGTACCGATGGCTGTTTAGCTATGGGCAATTAAAATCTCAAATAGCGTTGTCAAGCAAAGCAGGCAGAGAACGACTTCTAATACATTGCACGCGTAGATCGCCAAGTAGGTAATATCATTTACTAACTTAGCAAAAAGTTTTCAATACAGAACGGATAGAAACTTATACTATTAATCCTTGGAAAAGAAACAACTTCGCGTTACACGCGTACACTTATCAGTCAGCGGTAAACCGTTGCAGCTGAGTTCGGAACGTTTGTGTTTTGTTCCTGCAACATTGTGTCTAGCTGGAAGAGGTTTGAGTCGAGAGCGTGAGAGCGAATACAAAGATCCAGCGCACACATGTTTAGCTCAGCATATTTCTCTGGATGTTACGCGCCGATGGCAAGTGTTTGGGGCTAACGTATGGAATGAAACAAGTGGTTGGAACCGTCTTCGAGCGTGCTGTATCCAGCAGCCAGGGAGCCGGAATAGAGGATCTTGTTTCGGTTGCGAAGGGATTCAAGGCAGTGTCAACTATTATTGTTTCCTTTCGTTGTTTATATTTGAGCTGAAGAGGGAAGTAATGGAATTGCTTTTCGTATGGAGCATATTTTGTTTGGTAAGCAGATCCAAACGTTGAGAAAGATTTGTATTCAACATTCATCTCAACATTGAATGCCGGTTGATGAATTGTTTATTCAAACATCATATACTAGCTAATATTTCCATGATTCGTGCTAGAAACAACACCACATATCAATTCCAATTCCACGAAATAGAAAAAAAGAAAACTCGTATCCGGAACGTTTGATAGTGTTCAAAAGGTTTGGTTTGGTTTTGTTTAAATACCGAAAAAAGGGTTGCGTTATTAACTACCTGTGGTTAACCCTGAAATTTATCGAGAAAACATGAGCAAGATAGAAAGAGAGAAGGAGTAAAAGCCGCACGTTATTCATACTCTTCTCTTATGGGTAAACTTTTTTTTTGTTTAGAAACCAATGCGAATTCTCTTTGTTTCCCTGTCGCTCTCAATTATGGACCGTTGGTGCATAGAAGACGCGATAAGCTATTCGCGACTTCCGCGCAAAGTAAGAATACTGATACAAACCTACCGCGCAAAGGGTTCACGGTTTGTTTGGAACATAATCGTAGCTGCCGCCTGTGCACACCGAATCTATTGGAATTTGTATATGTGCTGATGCATTTGGCCTGTTGCAACGTGTTTTGACTGGTTGTATGGTTGAGCGAAGTTATCGTAGGCAACAGCAGCAGGCTGTTTAATTACTGACAGTGACGTTGTATAATCTCTACCGATCACGATATCGGCATTTGAACAGATATCAACGAATGCGTCAGTGTGTTTGTTAGAAAAAAATCCGCGGAAGCGGATCTGGAGCCCCGTTTCAATTCTCCAGAACGGGTTTCAGTGTGCAGAAGAAAAAAACGCACAATTCACACGCTAACAACCCGAAATAAACAATGTTAGCGACGGTACATCCCCCGAAACACGAAAAGTGTACCGTGACTCATCACCAACAGTTACTTGTGAGTATTCGCGATCTTTTTTGCACACAGCCAGAGGTGATTGTTTGAAGCGTATTGATTCGAAATAACACATTTTAATATCGCGATTGGCAACAGGTTTATTCGTCAGGATTGTGCCGTGTTCACTACCTTTACTAGCTGCACTTTCGCCAGCCATGATAAAGCGGGGTGTTGATTACTATCGGATACTTCAACGTTTTTCTTTTTATCAATTTACACTCTACACCAATAGAACACTTCACTTGCGGCAACCGATCAAGCACAGCACCGCTCAACTAACAACACAAAGGGGAACTGCTGCCGTTGTGATACTTTTGCTAGAGTACAGAATTGCGACGTTCCCCTTAGAAAAGCAATGCCGGCACTGCACTAATACGGCTATGAAATCCGCGCCAACAGCGGTGAGGCGCGTGTTGATATTCTAAAGGCTCCTACACACGTCAGCACTATAGACTACCCAATAGCAAGCAGAAAACATGAAAAAAGAAAAACATGTATTTTTAAAGACATGCATTACGCCCAGATAAAGCAGTATCATTTTTAATTTATTTTTCCAGGGAAGGTTTCCAAAGAAATCGCATAAATATATCCGTGTCTAGAATTTGTACCCTACCCACAAAGGTAATTTTGGCCAAGGTTTGTATGGGATATTGCAGGGTGGGCACAGACAATTGGTTAACTGGGAATCAATCTGTCACCATTACGATTGTGCATATATTTATTTATTTTCTTTTCTTGTGATTGCAAAACGAATTCTCGAAGAAAAAGTGCGATAATACCGTGCGGTATTGGCTTGAAATACTGTTGTTTGTTCTCCAACTGCTTAATCTCTTCACAGACGACACGCGGTGCATCTAGTAGGCCTGTACATACACTCATCGTATCATTTACCTCTACCACTAGCCGAAAGAAATGGAAAAGGTGCGCTGTTAATTGATAAGGTTCAATTGAAGGTTCAGAGGATCGTATCAATCTTTGCCACAGTTTCGCCATCATGGTCGAACCGGTCGTTCGTCCATTCGTCATGCGTTTATTGGTCGCATTCTTGGCCGGTTTGATTACGGCCACGTTGCTAGTAACGTTAATGGTACGGCAAGGGATCGCTCCTTCCGAGATGCAACCTCCACCGGTACCGCTAGCTCGAATTAGTGAAGGCAGCGATGTAAGTGAGAGTTCATTACGATCGATCAAAAGATTACGTGAAGGAAAAGAATCTAACCAAGTGTGGCTTTGGCAAAAAAAAAAAAGTTCTGTTAATACTAAAATAGCATGAAAATGATTTACTTTTGTGGAAAACAATTCGTTCCCCATTAACACAATTCTACATGTTTCCTTTCCTTTGTAGGACTTTCCCGCACTGAAAAATGACAATTTGCTCCGTGCAGCAAGGGGCGAACCTGTGGATCGTGTACCGGTATGGGTGATGCGTCAGGCTGGACGCTATTTGCCGGAATTCCAAGAAGTCCGAGCGAAACACGATTTCTTCACCGTCTGCAGGACACCGGAGCTGGCGTGCGAAGTGACCATGCAACCGCTGCGTCGGTTCGATCTCGACGCTTCGATCATCTTTTCCGACATTCTTGTGATCCCGCAGGCTTTGGGCATTACGGTCGAAATGAAACCGGGTGTAGGTCCCGTACTACCCGAACCACTCGTCGGTCCAGCCGATCTCGAACGCCTCAACCAGACTGGTACCATTGAACGGCTGAAGTATGTAGGCGAAGCCATCACCATGATGCGCCGGATGTTGGAGGGCAAGGTGCCACTGTTCGGATTCACCGGTGCACCGTGGACGCTGATGGGTTACATGATTGAGGGAGGTGGTAGCAAAACCATGTCCAAGGCGAAAGCATGGCTCACCGACTACCCAGAAGCTAGCCAAAAGTTGCTCGACATTCTTACCGACCAAGTCGTCGATTATCTAGTGATGCAGGTTAAGGCTGGCGCACAGATGCTGCAGGTATTCGAATCCAGTGCGGACCATCTTAGCAAGGAACAGTTTCTCTCCGTTTCGTTACCTTGCCTGAAACGCATCCGGGTCGATTTGCTGCGCAAACTAGCGGATGAAGGTGTGCCCGCCGTGCCGATGGTGCTTTTCGCGAAGGGAGCGATGCACTCGCTTGCAGAGCAATCCCAAACCGGCTATGAGGTGCTTGGGCTCGATTGGACAATCGATCCGGAAGAGGCTCGCAAGCAGGTCGGTCCGAATGTGACACTGCAGGGCAATCTGGACCCACAAGACATGTACAAATCGCCTGAAGAGCTTCGCGAACTCGTACTGACGATGGTACGAAAGTTTGGCAAGCATCGTTACATCGCCAACCTGGGACATGGCATTACCCCTCAGACACCTATCGAGAGCATGACCGTGCTGGTGCAAGCAGTACATGACGCGTTGTGATAACAGCAAACTTAGCAATGTGGTGCCCACCCTTTTCATAACGAGCCTCTCCTACTTCTTTCTAGAAATGTGCATTTTTGATAAATTTTGCATTTAAACACTAAAAAATATATACAAAGGTTATCAGTGAAAAGGAGTTGCACAATAAATTCACTGCCTACTATTATCGCAACGGTTGCTTGCCATTGCAGGTGATGGAATGAAGCCTGAAGTTAGCCATTGTTATCGTTTGGATTTGCTTACGAAACAGTTGTTCAAATTGTAATGATCAGGGTACAAGGGAGTATTTTGTTTTGTTATTCATGAGGGAAAAATCAATTTGTTTTGCAAATAAATTAGGCAAAAGATGTTACTACACCATCTTAGGACACAATGTGCGTGTTTTCTTTTCAAAGAATCAAACTTCCCTGTGTTTGTTGAGATTAAATCGACCCGTCACAAAGATCACTTCTTTCGGAGCATCCCAAATCTTGTTTCGACGCACAGCACCTCACACACACTTTACAGCGGACAGTAACAAACGGGGACGTACACACTGCATGTTTTAGTTTTTTCCTCTTCTTGGCTCACTTCTTTATTCGCACACACCAACGAACCACCCGCCCATCCAAACAGTGAAGCCTTCGATTATTTACAAAGCCTCACTGTCACCGTTCATCTAACACCGTTCCGCTTAATCTTCCGTCGATTCTACGTTTTCGGTCTGCAGTTCCTTGAACGAGGGCACTGGGACGTATGTGACCAGCGTGTACAGCTTGTTGGGCGAGTCCTCATCGTCGTTACGGCGGCGGGAAAGGCGCACGCGTACGCGGAAGGGTGGGTTCCTAGAGGAAGCAAACAAAATCACGACATTAATAATACCATTGACAATTCACTCACTTCTTGATCGTTATACCTGATTCCGCGGTGCCAGATAGCCTTGTTCAGGCGGGTATCGATGCGAACGTCTGAAGTTCCCATCTCTTTCTCGGCAAACTTGCGCACGATCTTGATCGCTCGCGGGGAGCGCTTCTTGTAGCCGACCTTGTGCAGGCGTCGGTTCAGGTTGATGGTGCACTCCCGTGTCACCACCTCGTTGATAGCCGACTTTGGCTTCTTCTCACGCTTGGCCTTAACCATGTTGGAGGATGTTTAATTAAACTGTAATTACAAAATAAACTATGTATTAGCATTCAGCGCTACCATCAATACTCTTTAGCAAATGAAAAGGCACTGCATTGTCGGTAGGATTCATGTTCTCGTACGGTTGCCGGAGTCTCACTGGGATGTTGACAGCGGCTGACGAGCGGCTTCGTACACAACACCGACTTTCAACGCTATTTTCAGCGTTCCTGGCCAGCATATCGTCTATAATCCATTTACTACCGTTACAGCCACCTTTCGTACACACGATCCCCGCAAAGCAGTGCCTTTTTCAGTCCAAAAACAAAACTTACAGAGAATTTCTTTTAATTAACCGAAATGTGTCCGCTAGCACTCGTCGATGCCGGAAACGAAAGAACGCTTACGTGGAAATTTGACACTAGCTGTCATTCGGCTGAGGATCATGACAGGTGCTGACATTCAAAGTATGCGTTTCCGAAAAACGCCAACTTTGGGCAATTCGTTGCAAGTGGTGAATAACAGAACAACGTACTAATTTTGAGAAAGAGAAAAATAATCTTAACACGTGTTCTTGCAAATCAGTAAAATAATCGGTGATATTTTCAAATCAAGCTCACACATCATTTAAACATCCTCATAAATATATTCATCAATTGGTGTAGCTACATGTACAAACGAACACTTACGCTGGATGCGCGTATAAATAATTTACAATGCATTATAGCATTCAGACAAACACAACCTCAACAAAGTCAGTAGACTCCGGGCCTACAATCGCAATGATCTCTTTGCGTGCTAACCGCAGCTTTAACACTGACATTCTTTTTGCGTTTTGACGAATTGTATTCGTCGTAAGTATTTCCCTGAATCCCGTTACGCCTTCGTAGCGATACACAACCAGCGGATGTAGCCAATTTTCCGTCAGCGTGTATAGTAGCATTTCCTTCGATGGTAACACAGAAAATTGTAGCTGCTTTGGCAATTTGGTCAATATTAGCTGATGCTGTACGAAGGTGGCATTGGCGGTCAGCGCTTTGCGCCATATTTCAATGGAACCGTGGTGTGCAGTATTCGGAGTATGTTCTGAATTGATTGCTAGCATTAGCTGATTTTCATACCTCGCAACGCTGAGGTACGATGGATGTGACACGCTTATCGTCTGATGATGTTTCAAGTAGAAGCTGGCCGTTGAACGCCAGACCTGTATTCGTTCGCTGTTGTCCAATATGATAAGGTGATTTTCCAGGGCAATGATCTGCAATGGTACTACCGTTTCTTCGATTTGGCGCACCTCAAGTATTTGTACGAGATTGTGCTCTCTCAAGCATCGAACTTCAAGACCCATCGAACCTTTCGTGTACATCACAATACAGTCAAGGTTCACTATTTTCATCCAGATGACATCCCGTGCCCGTGTGCTGTTCATCACGTACAGAGGAACGAACTTGTACGTGCTTGCTGTATCGGAATTTACATCCAATATTTGCTGCACATAAGCATTGCTCCCGTGCTCCAGAAACTCAACAAAAAGGTGCTGTCTAGGGCCCATGTTAAGCCGCTTCATGTTTACGATTGTACGATCACGAGCAACGATCGAGGGAAAAGCTTTAGCGGGAATTAAAGTCGATTTTTTATCGCTCCAATGATAGAAATCGATAGCAGAGTGTCTATTGCCATCAACGCTATGAACAGCAACCAAATCCATCGCTCCAGAATGCAATGAAACGGTAAGTACGAGCATGCGAACAGCTTGCACAGCCAAGGGTTTCATTCTATCGAAATGGCTAAATACGGGACTGTTCTCGATCACACTCTGTGCCAGCTTATCGTTGACACTGTTGAGTGATCGTACTTGCGATGCTAGCATGCTTATATCTTCATGATAGGAAGTGCTTTGCAGCAGATGGGTAACGTTTGTGCCAAACAGCATGTCTCCTTCAAGAACTGTTTCCTCTGCCTCTAACGGTTCAACCAGCGTGACCGGAATGTTGACCACTAACGGTTTTTGACTTATCAGAGCAATATTGTTCATAAACGTTTCCACATCCTTCTCGTTGATTGCTTTTGCATTCAGCGATTCAAACACCAATGGAAATATTTTGTTTTCCTTGGGGAATTTCGTTACTAGTCTTAGTGTCCCGTTCACATGCTGGGGTACTGATTTTAGTAGCAGGTGTTCTGCATCAAATTGCATTCCGTTTACTGTACCGAGCACCTCCAGATTCCCGGTTATGATGCCATCTTTGATGTGAAGTGTTCCCTCTATGGTTTGATTACCCCGCAAACGTAACCCATTCGCGTACCATTCATCCATATCGACACCCTGAATAACGCACGGAGGGGCACAAACAATACTCTCGACATGCAACTCCCGGAAACGTTTTTGGGCGGTAAAGTTTCCAGAGGGAACGTCCACGCGTAGCAAATCCGTTTCCACGTTGTAACCGTTGAGCGTTTTTGGATTGAAATCACCTGTAATTATAAATTTTTGAATAATTTACAACATTGACTGCAATCTATCTTTTTCACGGGACAAGCTTACCATGTACTTCCACATCATGAAATTGCCACTTTCCACTGATTTCCTGTGGTTCATGATAGCGCAAGGCGTATTTATCGTATTCCTGCACATTTATTCCGGGAGAGCTAGAATGAAAAATAACATAAGTGCAGAAGCGTTTGAAGTTAATTAATTATACAACTTTCTGCAATGTAAAAAAGAAAAACCTAGCGCATAGTACACCACAAAATTCACCACCACCTTTCGTCGCCTACTGAACTATGCGTTTTCCGGTAGCTGTCATTTTTGTCACGCGTGTTTACGATTGCCATGACATCGCGTATGGTTTGTTTTGTTTTGATTTGCGACCGGAAAGTGTACAGCGCGACAAAATTACGTAGTCTACATAGGAGGTAAACATTTACCTTTTGGTGCTTTTTAGTGTTCCTTGCAGGTGAATATCTTGAAAAATGGCACCCGCACGAACAGTAACCTCGCCCCGGAATTCCAACGGTGCGGTAATGTTTTGTGCTCTTTTACCACTCAGACACCGTGCCTCCACCTCGTTCCAGTGCAAATGATTAACCGGTTTGTTCTGTGTTCAAAATGAAACAAAACGTTAATCAAGCGACTCCCAAACGATCCCTTAACCACGTGATAATTACCTTCGAATGGATGGCTTTATGAAACTCAACACTTTCAAAATGGTAACGACCAGTTAGTACTGTTGGTCGGTGAGCAAGCCACACTTCGCCGTTAAGTTTCTGGACGTTGTGTCCGTTCAGGTGGATGACGGTTGGATCGTGCTCGAAGTACACGTTACCGTGCACATCAATGTCAACTGGGGCACTTTCCTGTGTCGCACCTTTTTCCAGAGGGGTAAAAAATTCCATCATTTTGGGAAAATTAATTCCATTCAGTTGGCTCAAAATGTGCAATTCTCCCTTCGCTTCCAGTGCGCCTGGTACGTGCACCATGTCCAGTGTTTGTATCTCCGGAGAGTGCTTGAGCAGGATATCGCTGGATAGATTGAATCCTGACACTAACCCACCAACGGTAGATGGTTCATACGTAACGATCCCTTGATCTAGTGAATTAGGAAAAAAATCGGATGTTTGTTAGTAGTTCCCTGCACTTCGCTTAGCGGCCGTAAAACTTACGAAAAACTGCCCGTTCGATATATTCCTCTCGATCAGTGCGATAGGCATTTTCTACCAAGTGTTCCATCGTAATGCCGTTAAGCTTACCGGACACGTACAATTGATCCGTCACAATATGATCGAACGTTTGCTCCACCGTGAACGTTTGATTGCCATTATACATCAGCCAGGCACGACAAAACTTATCCTTCGGTATACCGTTGATGGATCCTTCGAAGAGAAGATGATTCACCGTAATGTCGCTCTGGAAGTTGTACGGTTCGTTTTTGATGATCGTCCGATTATCACCGGCAGCAAGGATGTGCTTTAAGTTTTCCACCGGAATTGCATTCAGCGTAGCTTCATCTCGCATAACCAACCGGCCAATTGTAAGATTCCGGAAGGACTTTGGACCTTCCACGCTAGGTAGAGTACTTTCATCTGCCCCGAATGCTAGCGTGTCGTGTAGCAAATGTTCCAGATTGTATCCATAAACGGTTGACCGATTGTCTGCACGTATTTCTTGTGCAACGACCGAATTGCCTACATATACGGTACAGTTTTCAAAGCGCACCGGTGCGCTCACATTCTGAGGAATGTCTAATCGAAGCAAATGATCGATACGTTTCGATTCGAACAGAACATTTTTACTGTGCACGATCGGTGCTACGATCGTGTCGAAGTGAATCGTACCTTCGATCGTTTGTTCTGGACCAGTACGGCGTAAGATCGTTCGATTCAGCAGGTTCAGATCGACTTTATTAATCTCATTCGCATCGGCCACGCCGTCGATCTTGAGCTCCGCCACGAAGGTCTTGCGTCCCGTAATGTACTGAACCTCTCCGGCCGCTTGGGGTACCAAATCGTTTACATCGAGTTCGTTGATCTTGTCGGCATGTAGATGTTCCACAAAAACGGGCTGCAAGAATTTAATCACCTGACCCGGCGAGGGCGCCATACTCAGGTGCAATCCGTGCGTCGTCAGTCGGTGTAGATGTTGTACACCGCCAGCGCTTAAAATGTTATGTGCCCACAGTGGTCCATTAAACGAGACGTTTCCGTAGATTGTGTAATCCCCCTGCAGTACAATATCGTCTCCGACTGTCATGATTGGGTTCATTTTGTTCAAACTTTCGCCATTGATTTTGCCTTGTAGCTCGATCGGTTTCAGTAGCGTTACGTAGTCGAATGTTTTCGTGCCGGTGATGGATTGCACCTCGTCGGACGCAACTTGCAGCACCTGTAGCTTTCCCTCCATCACGGGAATGTGGTTGAGACGATCCTGCAAGAACAAACTGTCCACCAGCATCGGTTGCACAAACTGAAGATCCTGAACGATCTGTTGCTCGCCGGTTGTTAGAGCAATGTTGCCTATCTCCACGCCAGACAGCTTCCCATCAACAGCTGCTATGTTATGTGCCGTGATCTGATCTACTACCAATTTACCACTGAACTGCTGATCTGCTGCATTTTCTTGCAAAACCTGCTCGACAAGAGCGCGAGGATCAACATCGTTCAGCAACCCCGTTAGCTTCAGTTCGTCCGTATCGATGGTTTCGAAGTCACTGCCGTACTCTTGCGGCATTGCACCACGAGCTTTCGCTAGTAAAGTGCGAGACTGATCCATCATCCGTTGTACGGACGCGGTTTCGGTGGAGTTTAACCGATTGCTCATCAGTCGGTTGACGCTTAAATCCTTTACCATCAAACTCTTTGCACTGAATATTTGATTCACACCGGGCAACAGAACGTTACCGGGATGAAAGAAAATACCGTCGATCAGCTTGTTCACGAATAGATTCCCCCCAACGACGACTTTTTTTGCCGTAAGGGAAAGATCTTTCCATTTCGCCGGTGGATCGTCTACCAGAAGCAAACTGTCCGCTGCATGTCCGTTGAAAAATTGCACATCTACGATACGATCCACTATCAGCCGATCTACCTCGATCATATCGTCTTCGACCACATCCCCTTGCTGTACGTCCGTCGTGTGACGTGTCTTGTGCGCGGCATTGTTCAGTACTTTCACGTCTAGCTGACGCATTTGGCCAGCCGGTGCGATTAGCTCGGAAATGGCCAAGTCGCCGTTCCAGCGAACCGTATCATTCGTCAGCACACTGCCTTGGATGGTTTGTTCGACTGTGTCCATCTTTTGCTTTACGCGTTGCACGTACTCGTTCACTTCGATCAGGTAAGACAGCAATGCCTCATCCACCAGCAGGTGTTTTGTGTGGATTGCCTTCGTGGTTATCGATTGCACCGAAGAATCCTGTATCTCGAGATCCTTCTGTACAACATGTGCTCCTTCCGGTGAGCTATCGGGCAAACTGATCAACTCGTTGTACAGTTCACCCAGATTCACTTGCGCTATTTGTTCGTGCATTCTTTCACACCATTCGATAAAGTGGGCATACACCTGGCGCAAATCGTTCTGCACACCGTACTGCGGGGTGAAGAGATTGATCGATTTGCCAAACAAATTACTGTTGGCAATCACAATTACGCTTGCGTTCACGATGTGTCGATAGACGCGCATATGCGACACGCCGGCAGCAAATGCTTCGCCCGTATAATCGATACGCGACGGTACAAACTTCCAGCCGTCGTATTCGTATATCAACAGTGGCTGATCGTGACAAAGAACGAGTAACAGGAACTGTCCATTTTCATGCTGCAAGAGAACGATCATTAATGGCAAGTTCGCAGCAAACATCCATCTTCGAATACTTACCACAACCGGGAGGAACATTTTAACGCTGGTTAGTTCCAAATTTTGAAAAGGTACAAAGTACCCATCCACAAACTTGTAAACGATAGAGTTCTGATCTACATTGTGTGATCGGCTTGCACTCGTACCGGAACCACCATCCTTACCGCCATCGGCATCGTGCGAATTGCCCGTTACCAGGAAGTGTTCCCTACGCTCACGTGCTTCCAGATAAAAGTACGCTATATCCGACACGGAGTAAATGTAGATTCGCTGATGTAGTACGAGCTTTTGCGTGTCGGGGTTGAGCAGAAATATGTCCGAAAACGTGTCCTTTCCCTGCACGGGTGACATTTGATTAGCGACCGCAACGAACATTTGCTGCTCGATTGAAAATGCTTCAATGTGCACGGAATTGTAGCACGGCATGTGGTCGACTACGTCGAAATAGTATCCAGCCCACCGGTACAATGGACAGACATTCGATCTGCTATCGTCCAGATTGATGTACGTGTGCGTCAGGTACACGTGCTTCCCGTGCACCCACAGGTGTACCGTGTTTTGGTTTGGCTGTCCAAATGTTTGCACGAGCTCCGTCTTGCCATCCTCGTGGATCTGAAATACGGGTGATCCTTCCGCGAATACGTTCAGCTCCTGATCGTGATAGTTGACCACCGCCACAAATCCAAGATGCGCAATGGACACACAGTCGAAGTAACGTGCGGTAACCGTTTGATGTTCGTGGTACTTTTCAAATTTTCCTTTCACCTGGAAATGGAACCCAATTGGGACGAGGATAAAATTGCTGAGACTCTTAGGTTTCAAGTCGAAAATTACTAACCCTCCGATAAAACGACACAGCCGTAGCGTTCATCGTTCGGTTGCTGGTTTCACTTTGGTGAAGAGCCGCAGCAAAGATTGATTTTCCCACACGCAGCAAACAAATGTCAACCGGGAAGTTAACGGGCACTTGGCCTCGTTCACGGAATCCTTTCAGATAGAACTGTCGTGCTGGAAATGGGAAGAAATTCCTATTGTTATTCGTGCTGTAATGTGTTACACATTAACCAACAAATTCATTGCAAGCCTTTACGTTACATTTTATTTCGAACAGCAATAGATAGTCAACCATGAACGACGGTGATGAGCGGGAAATACAAAAGAGTTTGATCAAGAATGGCCTTCAGAAACAGCTCGATGAATTCCAAATGCTTTCGGCAATTTTTTGCAACTCAGGTGAACTACAGGTGGACGATTACAGCTGCATCGACAATCTAAATGGCTACATCAACGATGAAATTGATCGGCTAACCACAAAGCTAGACTACCGGTTCGATCTACCCCTGCTGCCAGATCAGAAAGTACAAATTTTGGTAGAACTGCCCCATCTATATCCGGCACTGGAAATCCCGCGAATCGTCATTCGCTCGTCTGTGATACCGCGCGATCAGGAACGCATGCTCACTGCCAAGATCGAACAATACATCGAAGAAGAGGTAGTGGAACGGGAGGAACCGTACGTCTTCCAGGTGGTCGGCTGGATACAGGACAACTTTACGGAGCTTCTGCAAACGACCGGTGAGAAGAAGGAACAGCAAACTGCTCCCTCCAAACGCTCCGGAGCCGCAAATGAACCGATCGTATTCGAAAGGTTATGGATATATTCACATCATCTTAAGAGCAAAATGAAACGTCAAACCATCATTAAAACTGCACGAGATTTGCATCTTTCCGGGTTTTCACGACCGGGCAAGCCGGCCATTATTTGTGTGGAGGGACAGAAAAGGGATACGCAAGAATTTTGGCGCACGATAAAACCCCTCAAATGGCAAAAGATACAGATAAAGTTCAACGAAACTGAACCTGTGGCTGATGAAAAGGAAATGGCGGCATTGCGGCACTTTGAGACAGGTTTCCGGGAGGAACTGTTCTGCGAGATGGACGAAGATTCCGACACGGAGGATCAACCGATGAGCATGAGTTTGTTCATGAAGTTCCTAGAGAAGCACAACTGTGGTTACATCAAGAAGGAACTGTTTGGCTTTCCGAACTCGACCGAAAGTCCGATCAGCTAGCTTGGTGCGTACGATCGTTACCCTTTTGTGTTACGAAGGTTGTTGACCCGTGCGCAGCATCACCTTTGCTTACCTTCCGCAGTGTCCGCTTCGATGGCTGCATCGTTAGCATCTCGACGTGTTCTTTTGCCATCGGAATGCATTCGCTCGGTTCGTTCGCGAACAAAGCTTTGTATTCTTTGTTCTAGCAGCTGCTCGACCTCATCCTGCCCGTGCACGGCTTTGTCCGCGTAGTCTTGTATCAAATTTAGCCGATAGATTTCTTTAAGCAGTTGAAATTCACTCAAATCATCGAAACTGTTTACACAATCTGCCGTGATGGCTAAAACTAGTAAAAGACCGATTGATGGCCAGAAACACTTCCACCGTAACACCATATTGCCCCGTCCTATCACTAGCGACCACTACACGATACTATTTAGAGATGAAGAGATGAACTCAACGTTAAGCTGCATCGCATATAATGTGATATCTCGCAAACAGAAGTACTCTAGGAAGAAGATATGGCAATAGAAAGAAGAGAAGAGATCACACACGATCACACTTATCTATAGGGCGACACTACATGCGTAAGGTATTTTGTTACATGGAAATGGAAATATTAGTCGAAATAAATTTTTGTTTTATATTTGTACTTTGTTTAGTTCTTTTTATTCAAATTCAAATTTATTCGTTCGAAGGCTATCTATAACTTCTCATTCAAAAATGATAAATAATGAAAATGCACATACGAAATATGCAAAAATATTCCGAACAAAACGGAAGAAATGCAACAAGTGGGGGTAGTTTTTGGAAAATAGAATCATGGCGCAATCGCAAAGGACCACCAATCGCTTTGGTTACCATGGTTTCGAGAAAATGGTAAAACACAACCAACAATCTGTTGTTGTTCAGAACAAAATTAGAATACAGCGCTGCCTAATTTCTGCAAATGGAACTGGAACTGACCCGTGTCGATTACACCAACGTTGGTTTAACGGGACCAAACTGCTTACAGCTGTTGCCGCCTGCGACCAACGTGTCATCATCCGGAGGATCCAGCAGTGGCTACAAGCAGCAACAAAAGGTAGCCATTGGCGATCAGGATGGAGTTCTGCAGGTATTTTCCATGAAGAAGGACGAACTGCAGGTCCACTTTAAAACGCTACCGAACGAGAAGATTGCATCGGTAAAGCTGGGTGGCCAGTCAGGTTCGGTGGCGGATAAGATTTTTACTGCCTCCGAAAACAAGGTGCGCGGATTCAACAAGAAGGGCAAACTGTTTCTCGCCTTCGAGACGAGCCTGACGGAAACGATCCGTTCGATGTGTGTCAGTGGAAATGATCTGCTGGTGTGTGGGAATCACGTGTACAACCATTACCGGGATTGCAAAGAGGTGGGCTCATACCTTTGCGGAGATGTTATTGTGGATGTGGCGGCCCTTTGCCCGAACAACACCAGTCGGTTGATAACGGTGCTGGCTTGCTCTGGTCGGGTGTTGCGCATTCTCGAACATGCTCGCGTACGTCAGACGCTTGAGCTGGAGAGCGTTCCAACGGTGTTATACGTCCCGAAGGGTATAGGCGATAGAATTCTGTGCGGCTTCTCGGACGGAAGTGTTATATTGTTTCATCTGAATCTACTATCAACGGAGGTGAAGCGAGAAGTTCTGGTGGCCGATCGTGAAGGGGAAGGAATTTTGAGTGCGGTCACTTGCATCGCCACCTATGATCTTTCGGGCGATGGCAAGGAAGAGTTGATCGTGGGACGGCGCGATGGAACGCTGCAAGTGTTTGCGATGAACTCGGACGAATATCAGTTCGAGATGGAATGTACGCAAATTTACCGGGACAACTTTAACGAAAGCATATCGGCCTTGCTGGGTGGATGTGTGGGAGCCACAAATTATACGGAGATAGTAGTATGCACGTACTCGGGCCGAATATTTGGCCTAACGACGCAATGCATTAGCAAAAGTCTCGGGGACAATGGAACACGATCGGAAAAGATCGCCGGTACGCCGATCGATTCGTCGGCAAAGCTGCAACGTATAAGAGCGGAAATATACGAACTAGAGCAAACGATCGCAAAGGAAAGGGAACGATATCAACTCTCTACGCAGGCGCTTTCTTCTGGCCTTTCGGCAATACCCATGCTACCGATAAACGATTCATTTGTCCTGTGCAAAGAGGATGCTACGTTTCTTCTCTCGCTCGAAATCCCGACTCCGATCGAACACGTGCTACTGCAGTGTGATGCACCGATCACGCTGCTGGACGTGGAGAAAAATACGGCAGTGGTCAGTTTCAGCGAGTGTGACAAGCTGAGTGGAAATAGTTTGCTGGCGAGTTATCGCTGTCAGCTGAACACGAATCGCATCGATTTAAAGTTCCGCACGATAGAGGGACAAACCGGGACGCTGCAGGTGTACATCACACCTAACCTGCAACCCAAATGTTGTCAGCTAAAGCGTTACCCGATTAAACCCCTTTCGCTGCATATGATCGTGCATAACGCAACGGATGAAATGCTGGCAAGGCCGATGAATACGCTGACGTTGAAAGGTCCTTTCAGTCAGGCGGAAATGCACAACTGGATGATAAACAGCATTCCCGAGCTGCCGGAAAAGCTATACGAAAGTGGTAAGGTGCAGTACACGTTCAGGCATGTGTTCATCGGAACGATGTTGATCTGTGAGTACGGCAAGGGGGAAGCTACTTTTCGAAGCGACAATATATCGACCATATCGATACTGAAGGATTTCATCACCAAGGAAGCGACAAAGAAACGTATAAAGTTGGAAATTTCTACATGTGAGTAGACAGTTTCGGAGTCATTCAACAATGAATGGAACATATTTCAGTAATGATTGTTTTTTGTTTGCGTTTTCAGCTATTAATGAATCCACAATTCCCTCGCTGATCAAGCTTATAGAGCCCATGATTCTACACTATAACAAACTTACCAAGGACTATCAGCTCGCTCAAGCTCTGCTTGATTTGGACATTCGGGACGACGAGGAATTTAACACACTGTCCGACGAGTATCGTTCGCTCATTCGCAACCAGCAAGCAATCGGAATAGAATTTCGAAAGCAACCGACGATTCTGAATCGGATCTATGGCATTCTAACCGATCTGTACATCGACAAGTTCAAGTTTAAAGGTGTGAACGTGAAAACGAAGTTGCCACAGTTGATTGAACTGCTTGAAAACTATTCGTACGACGAACTGGTACAGTTTTACAGCGTTGTTAAGGCAGGAGACGAAGATATCGGTGACGTGTAAGTTGACCATTGCAGTATGCTTAGGGACTTTTCTTTTCCAACACTACGCACCAATTTCCCTGATCGTAGTAGCTATCTTTTAGTTCTACGCGATCTTCACCATCAGCCAAGCAGAGCTTTTCCAGCTCGTGTTCTTCGAATACATGATAGTATCGTAGAAATGTGGTCTTTTCCATCGAATCATTCGTCCGTAATTTCCATGGTACGAGCAGATCTTGATGCTGAAACTGTGTGCGATTCGTATGGACCGGTAGCGTGCAATCGGCCACTCCAGCGATCACCTTTTCTGTATGCACTATCTGTGAGCTATCCTTCGATGGTTCGTCCTCTGTTGAAGGCTTATTGTTTTGCTTGTTTTGTCGTAAGTAGCTGGATTTTTTCGCATTCGCTTCTTGATTTTTGGCCCACACGTAAATCAGTGCCTTGCCACCGGGACGTAGCACGCGGACCATCTCCGAAATTGCTTGCTTTCTTCGCTGGTCCGTTGCTAGATGGTGAATGACGGCAATGCTGATACAGGCATCGACTGATTCATCACGGAAAGGCAATGCGAGGCAATCGCACTGCAGTACATTAAATCCACGATCTACACAAACCTGTAGTAAGCCCTCACTACGATCACATCCTAGCTGAAAGCAAAGGAAGCAAACGTTATAATAAACTCTTTAAAAACAAATGTCTTATGTATCTTACCAGTACAGCACGTCCACTCGAAGCGAGATATTTTCCGTTTCCACATCCAACATCCAGCAGCACAGCCCCATCAGACAGCGATCGTACAAACGATTCCACTTTTGGCCATGGTGAGTGCCGTGTGTCGCTGAAATGTTTCGCTATCTCATTGTACACCCGATGAACGTTTTGTGCTTCCACCTGTGCAGCGTGGCTTTCGAGGAGATTTGTTTGCTTTTCTGCTGATTGAAGTGCCGTATCACAAAGTCGGGGAAATCCGCACCCACAACTGTCGTTCTGAAGCAATTTTCTGAACGTGAGCGAAACACGAAGCTTTCGCTTTCGTACGGTCAAGTCTCCATTCGGTGATGGTATCGTGTCCATCTTGCGGGGCGTTATACCATGCGTCCAATCGTATCGACTCTCTCCGGCCATTATCAGTAGCGATCGGGATGGTAAGTCTACACATACTTGTTTCCCGGACGAGGGTTGTTTAAATTCCATCACAATGTCACTTCCGAGCGAGAGGGACAGAATCGGATCGTCAAATGCACTGTGAGTGTCTACATGGGGCGGTATTCCCTGTCCCGGTTCGTATCGATTCACCGTGAGCTGATCGGGAATGTGCCAATGAAGCTCGGGATGCAGGAGTTGCAATCTATGCCACAGCTCGTTACACACGGATGGTATTTTTCGTTCCAAAGGTTTCGTCTTATCTACGTTATTAGTTCCGTAAATGAATTCGTACCCAAAATGTTTCACTTTTCGATGTTTGAGCGTCCTGTTTGTCTGCTCGTTGGATTCTTCACTATCATCAAAAATCACTGCCTCTAGCAGGATCTTCTCCATTGTTTCGTCAATAAAGTCACGTTCTACAATCAAACCATTTGGTGGAATATGGCTCCACGGATCATCCTGACACGGGGGAAGCGCATTACAAAACGCCAACAGCAAAACGGCCCCATCTTGTCCCAACGTACAGATACCGTTGAGCGCCGTGAACACCACTTGTGCACTGTTAGTGGACGCGCATTGTAGAAAGGAGTACGATTTGCCCGGTGGAAATCGCACATGGCGAATTGGTCCATGTTGTAGGGCTTCGGTTAGTAGAGCCTCTTGCTGCAATCCCGTCGAAAGGCCTGCATTGCAGATAACAATAAACTACGACAAAGGGAAGGAATGAATTAACAGTGCCTCATTCTTTGCTAGCTACTCTTACCTCCGTTGGCTCATCACAAAACTGAACGCCAGCATCTTTTTCAATCAACAGCTGACAACGTTTAACTTTTTTACCTATTTTTTTCTCTAAACTTTTCGATAGAGTCATTGTTGAGCTAAAATTCCAATAGAAAACCTGCACGCACATGCAGGTTGCCGCTTTGCGAAATGTAAATAAACAAACTTGACAGCCGGTCCAAGGTGAATAGAGTTTGTTGAGCATTGCTATTTGAGCGGCATCTATGTGTCAAACTAGAAAGCTTCCTAAAGGCGATGTATCTTTGAAGTCCACCAAATTAAGGATCCTTTTAACAAATCACGTGTTTTCGAATGTTTGCATTTTTTTTTCTTCTTATTGGATAAGCAGAGGTCATTATATTTTTTTCATTAATTCTGCTGTATCTAGTTTTTTTTACCTGATTTACTGGTAAAATTTGAAGTTAAATTGTATGTTCGGTAAAATTTCCTTAGATGTGTATAACGAACTGCTAACACATTTTCAACGATCGTTTTCCTAGGTAATTGTGTCCAATTCAACCACCCAATGAGTACAAATCAAACGTATCATGGACAAATGCAAATATTAAATGACATTATTTGTGGTTTAATGTTTGCCTTGTAACTCATCGCCGGATCGATTACCCGGGGGGAGGCCTAATGATGCATACAATCATTTGCCAACTGTCCTTCGGGTCATCAAAGGTATCCTTCCCATTCTATTTCCCAATTGCATGATCAGTTTGCAATTTAGCAAAGCTACACGTAGTTCATTACACGAACTCCGGGTAAACTGCGCTGAGCTAATAGAAAGAATGGCACAGAAATTGAACGGGTATTGTGTTCCCCATCCCCATTCAATCGCTAACCATTTGTTTGCTATGCAAACTAGCAATTGCAAAGGTAAGAACATCAAAGGTTACGAGTGAATTGCCTGGAATGTCGGTTGCTTGCCTTGGCTTGAAAGAGGTGCAACGCTGTTGCATACATGAATGAGTGCCCACGGCACGCGAAACCACTTTTCCTCTCGGGAATCAACCCGAGGAAAGTAAGACGACAGAAGTAGAAGGATAAAAGGTATGGGAATTAAACGAGAATTTGGCGTCGAACGCTTGCAATAATTTATGTAATGCATAAAGTTCGGTAGCTTTTCAATTTGTTGGACATAAAGAAAAAAAAAACTAGCTCTAAATGAGCAAGAAAACTCATTTCGCTAATATGCACTTCCAAGAAACAATGATAGCAAATTGTTTTTCACTGAGCATTGCATTTTGCGTCACACAAGAATATCCAAGTCTGGCTGGCGTTGAACGTTACTTGACAGGGTGGCAAAAGAATTCCACCGAATCGGAGGCCAATCGGAGAGGTCATCCATGGTTGGTGTGGAATAAATTGAAATTCATTTATTTATAGGGTTGAATTATTTGCCAATCCAGCCCGAGAGATAACGTGCTACGAGGAACAACGATCCCCCCCCATTTTCATCTTCCACGCTTTTTCCATTCGTACGATCTGAAATCGATTTGAAAGCGATTAGAGAGCATATTGTGATGGTCTTTCGCTAAATTGACCTTCCGTTGCATGAATAGAAACAACACACACAGCCACACGTACACATGTCGTGCGAGTTCATCAAAGGATACTACCGGCAAAGGGAGAACTGCGCAATATCTGCACTCAGTGCATTGCATTTTATTGCACTACACTTGCACTTGCATCCTTTTCGGTTTGCTTGCGTGGCACCTTCCTTCAAAATAGCGCTCAAGGGAAAGGGATTTGTCGGAGGGTGATTTCCAGTGGCTATTGGGAGGTACAAGGGGGGGCGCAGAAGAGGAAGTCAATCTGACGCCAAACTGTCCGTGTTCGCTGACCGATGTTTATCTATGCTTTTGTGAAAGCTTGCCGTTTTTTGTGTATGCTTTAGCTTATTTTCACTGACGTTTGCTTGCGCCGGTGTGGAGAAACACGGACGTCCGACCCAATCCTGGTGCAATTAAATTGCATTGGACGGCGAGGAGCAACCATCAACGATTGCTATCTAGGGTATCGTGGCTAGGTCAGTCCGCACGTAACGCTGTGCCTCTCTGTGGTCAGTGGCGACCGATTGCATTTGCCAATCGTGTCTTGCAGTAGATCTGAAGAGCGGGGGAAATGTGCGGGAAATGTTTGCAATGGAGCACC
>KI422710.1:0-13762 GCA_000473375.1 Anopheles culicifacies | reverse complement strand
ATAGAGAGATAGTACAAAAGTTTTCTTATAATATATTGTGGAAATCCCAGCTGTTGTAAAGAGCTTATCTGTATCTTGTACGACACCACAATCTCGAAAGAAGTCTTGCCATTTCTGATTTACGTGAGTAGATCTTGCCCACACAACAGTATCAGTGGCGGATTAACATTTAGGCATAGGGATTAGGCGACCACCAAAGGCTTCGCATCTTAAAATCTGCCTCTGAACATGATAGTCTATCGGTGAACGATGCCCCGCTATCTCTGCCACGCAGTCGATCCTCAATCATTAATGTCCAATGCAACTAGAATTATGGATCTCAACAAGTCTTAGACATTCTTAGGTGTAAAACGATGACACTTGTAGCCGAATAAATTGAAGCACATTTTAATGAGCTCTGCTTGTCCCAAGATAAGTTCCTTAACCACCTTATCACGTACTAATGATGTTTAATAACGAAACAAACACATATTAAATCTCGTTAACTCGCTACCCCTTTTCACGAATTCTCCAACCCGTTAAGCCTCGGGGCTAAATGATTATTTATGTGTTGAAAAATAAATTCAATCATGATCGGGTGCAATACCGCGTTCCCAGTCCGCATAGACGAATTCTTTTGCGCAACACACGGCGATGTGACCCTCATATATCCATCGGATTCTCGCGTAAAACGACACACGTGTAAAATGCGGGTTGTTGCTGCCGCGCGTATCAAATAATCAATCTATCCGGCTTTCCTTCCCTAAATTCCGAATGCATTCGCAGTGAATTCGATAGCAAAAAAAAAGAGTCCCATATCGAAGAATAAAAAGCGTATAGGTCGGATACACTTTCACGGCACACGGTACAACTTATTGCAGAACCCCGCGGATCTGGTGACCCATTCACATGGTGGCGGTTCGAGCCGGGCTCGTCTTGGTGGTGGTACAACGGGTGGGAAAATAATCAACCTTGCGCCCTCGATGATGGTGTGCAATGTATTTTGGAGGATGTGTTTTTTTTTATTAATTCCCACCAAATCGGGGGTTTGGTAGACGCTGGACCGCTTGGAGGATGTTGGATGATGCTTGCGATGAGATAAAAAAGAAAGTGTGCAGTAGTATACTGGTAATCGATCATCATTTCTTTTATGGAGGATTTTTTTCTTCTTCTGCTGCTGTACGCGTACTTTTGTAACTAAGTTTAATGCAAGAACGTGTGGCCATGAGAAAAGGCCAAGTGGGGTGAAGTGTATGTGCTAAACGAGCTGGTTAATTTGGTGCGTGCTCGAGAACGAGGAAAAAAAGAAAGCATCCGCGGGTGGGCCATGAAAGTGGCCAAATAAGTCCCATTGTTTCCCGCGTGCCAGCAGAACCAGTACACCGGCGACCGGGAATAATCCGGATCGAAATATTCCCCGGGAAAAGCGAAGCGTACGGACGGATGTGGAGTAAATTTATGTATGTAAGAATTGATTTTAATTACATTTGGCAAATGACGGGTCGGGTGTTAAACCGCTGTTTACACTATCAGCAAATCAGCATCGCTAACGACCTGTGAGTGGAAAACCATGCTGCTCCACATTGGACAATGGAACGGGTCCTCCAGCAAGGACCTACCTTCCTTGCTGGGGAGCTCAGCGCTTGTTGGAAATTTGTATTGCTAATAGGGGCGGGATTGTGATTACGGGTGCGTTAATTATGGTGTTGTTAACTTCCGCTTCAGTGAGCAGTTCGCTGTGTGCCCTCAAGAAAGGGAGGCGGGTTAGGAAAACATTTTTGCATATCAAGAAAACAGTGCTAAAACAACTTTCTTTCTAAAGCGATACCATTCCCGGCAGGGAGCAGTCCACCAAGAATTTTCCTACCTGAAATAAGGGCCATTTCCCCTGGAGCCTTAGCCTTTCGGCACCGGAAAGGAGGTCAGTTTGGATGTGATAACATATTCGCGCTTAAAACACCGTATACCAACGCTTTTTTTTTCACCAATAATCACCAACACTTTGAAGAGGTCCATTAACATAAACGATAATGTTGTCGCCTGTCGTCTTTTGACCGGTGGGATGATGATGGTTTTGCCGGCTCTGTCGAGTGACCACACTTTTGCGTGCTGCTGCCGTTCACCTTTTTTTCTGCCATTTGTGCCCTTTTCTATGGGTTTTTTTTAGCATCGCTCTCTCTCTCTCTATTTTTATTTGCCGAATACGAGGTGAAAGTTGTTCGATGGCATCACAATTTACTGTGTAGGAGCTCCTTTCATAAGATGGCAACGGATGGGGAGGTGGAGGTTTTGCTAACACGCCGGAACACGTTTGCACCTTTGCGATCGGTTGTCGGTCGCTGATAAGTGAAAGTCAAATGCAGCTGCAGCAGTCTGCACTGGGTAGGGTTCAACCCGGGGGGGGGGGGAAATACATTCATCCGGTTAGTCCATAGGAAAACGGAAAGGAACGTATGGAACATCAGCTGTCACGAAGATCACCACACCGCTGATCGTATCGTCAAACGTCAAACATGCGCTAATGACAACGTTTCAAACATTGACAGCACGTGATTGGTTCCGGTGGATGGCGCAAATATATTGGATGCACTTTTGTGCCTGCGTAACACACGCACGTCCGCTTATCTCAAGTGCGCGACCCATGGAGGCAAATAAAACTGCCATAACGATTTGGGGGTCTGTGTCTGTGCGCGTTCCTTTATCGCTGGTGCGCTGTTGCAGTTGCATAGCGATTGAATTGCCATGACCGAAGGCTGCCACCAGCGTACACACTCACGCGGGGTTGATGAACTTACGGCGGGGGTCGAATGATGGCGAAGGCTTTGGCATGCACATATTTGTCATCCGGCCCCCGGTTGGATGGATGGATAGATGGATCCGTTGTGTTTGCTCTTACGGCAGCTTTTTCGGCAGGTTGTGGTGTCATGGTGAGTCGCTGCAGTACATCATCCTACGAGAACGATCGTTTGTGGATGGTGTGGTTAAAGTATAGACGAATCTTTTGTTTGACGAAAGGTTTGCTTCTGTGAGTTCTTCTCATCACCCAGAAGCCCAATTCACGTTGCGATCTGGGTGTTCTGGGCCATTGGGTGTTAGTAGCAGTTATGATGCATTAATGGGGATGGCATAGTTTTGGGGGGGATTTTATGTAATCAATTTATTTTAAGATATGTGATAATACACTTAATCTAATCAAATACTTGAATCGCTAAGTAATCTATCGCTAGAGTCATTTTGGGTTCTAATCATGATTTTTATATATCAGATCTGGTCAGTCATTGATTATAGATCTCCAGAATCTTCTCCAAGAGTTGTTCTAATAATAACTTTTGCGAATGAAGTTCAAGCTGATCATCAACTGTTGTGAGAAATCTTGGTAGCCTTCTTCTTTTTCTTCACTGCTAGAAACTCCCTCTAGAAAAGAACGTGCAGGATCGAGGTTCGAATCGGAACTTGGGCCTCAACATCAGTAGCCAAACCTGTCACGTTGGTTGTTAATTAGCTGAAGGAAGCCGAATTTCTTATAAGCCTACTTAACTGATACTTTCCACTAATGTTTGTAAATTATTGATAACACAGCCCTCGCATGATAACTCATCGAAACACCCAACCAGCTTTCGTAGAATGGGCACAGTTTAATCTTACCAGTGCGTATCTTCCACAAGACTGCAAGTGTCTGTACATAAGCTGTTCGAGTTGATTGGTTTAGCAACTCGTACCAAAAGAAGAAACACACCTAGCGATTGCTGCAATTATTGCTTCTTCCCCTCATTCACCGAATGCGTTCTGTGCGGCCTGTGTTCTATATTTGCGATCGCGCCATACCACGAGTTACGGAATCAGTCATTTGGTTCCAAATAAACCTTCCCCCCCCAAAACTAGGCCACACGGTTATACGTGCACACGGGCACACAGTGTCGACCTCTCGGCGGCAGCGGGGAAGAATATTTGAGTTTCAGCAAATGGCTGACGGAGATGGCCACATACAATTGCCACCATGATAAAAGCCACCTTTCGGGTTGATAAGAAGTCGCGCCTTGTGCATCGTGTCGGATTTGCCGGTACGAAATGGTGTAGCCATCTTTATCGCTAGCGTCGTGCGAGGAGCTCAATCTGTTGCGCTGGGTTAAGAATATGTCAACAGAGTTAGTCTTGAGGAGAAGGCATGAAAACAAAATCTAGCTTGCTACCTACAAACGTTACAAAATATAAGACGCAAGGTTCTGTTTGACAAGGTTTTTCTTCTGGCGGTCATTGACCGCACGCATAAAGCATGGAGGAGAAGATATTATATTTGACAATCACTCAAACCAAACCAATGCACCGATATAGAACCATCTCGATCGTATTTCTCTTTTGAGTCGTGTGTGCAAATAACACAACCCTTCAAGGGAAACCACAGCAATTTCCTTCACTGATCTTCCACTTGAGGTAGGGCTTTGTGTTCGCTTTCGGTTTTAAGGGTTAAACACCTGAATTGTATAGGAAAGTGCATTTTCGCTTTCATTCCCGTACGCACTTCCCATACAAGTGAAGCGCTCCGGAAAGGGTGCAGCATCATTTTTTTTTTAATTCCCTCCATTCGGGTAAAAGGATTTGACCTTTTCTTCGGAAATTCAAACTCTCGCCCCCACACAAACGCTGCACTTTATTTCGTTATAAATGAAGCATTGCCATTCCTCAGCCACTGCATCCTTTCACAATCGCAATGACGCTGCAAACCGATCCTCGCGATCACATGAAAAGATCACATCAAGGGATCACAAAAAAGGTGCAGGTGGTTGGGTAAAAAGTTTCCCAGGGTTTCCTCGAAGCTCGAAACACGAAACATGTTGAGTTTATTTTCATGCTTCACGCTTTGGGCCACGTTTTTTTTTTTGTTGCGGAGTTTCGCTTGCGCATCCTTCACGCAACGACAGAACGCATCCAGGGAAAGGAAGCGTGCGGGGGATAGAACTTATCCTTTTTTTTATTTTTGGGTGAGATGATGTCGATGGTTGAATGTCATAGTTTTCTTTTCTGCTCTCCATCGTGTACCCTTTTTGATTCCAGCCTGTTGTCAAAATATGACTTGTGTTGTAGTTGAGCCCGGAGAAGCAACTTCACGTATAAATAATGTTCTTCGTCCTTCGTCCTTTTTATTGAGGCGTTCACTTAGCGTACAACCAATAGAAGGCATTCAATGCAAATGTGTGTAAAAAGGTTCTTGTTTGAGTAATGCATCGCTAACGGATGGACGGGATGGAGTGGTTGGATGGATGGATGCAGGGGTTAACCCTTTGCTCTTATTTTCCTTTTACGGGTGCGTGGGAGCGTTGTCTTCTCATGCCACATTGACGTATGAATTCCGTCAGATGTTACTGCACGCCACGGATCCATCAACTGGACCGGGTACCGGGAAAAGTGACTTTTATTGACATTTGGCTGATGCACCGGAAGTTTAATCTTCACTTTAAAGCGCGAGTTAAATCACGCCAGGGAAAGATTTCCCTTTCCTTAACGAATCAAACCCCACGTCAGCTGGAACGCCTTTCCAGGATCCAAGACATATGGACCGATGAGTGTTGGGCAGGATGTGGTAAAGGGATGTGTCGGATTTTTTTGTTTTTGAGGTTAGCTAAGCATATTCCAATAGAATTGACCTTTAATCGAGAGTGAGAGCGTGAGAGTTTATGAATAAATCAACGGGTTCCGGGAAGATCCTTTCGTTGGACATCCGTTGCCCAAAGATGAACAAATGGTCCGCGAGCAAGCGCAGATTGTTTTCGGCCGGATGTAAGCGAGTTTGCGAGAAAATTTAAGAGTTGGAGGTGGGTGAGACCTAGAACTCCACATGCAAATAGCGGAAGGATGTGCGTTCAACAGATGTCCTATCATTTTCAGGAAGTTAGGCGTATAAATTTGAAATTTGTATTGTGTTTATGTCTAGTTTCGCTCAAGAATTGTCTGTATCGCGAGGGAACAGGATCTGGGATCGAATTCCAATCGGTCCATTCCTCCCAATCCAGACTCCAAATGGCAGGCTTAGGCTTCTTGAGATTGTGAAAAAATAGTTTTGTAACTCAGATTTCGAGAGCTCTCTGGATATTCATTTGGAGATTTCTATAGAAGATCTTGAAGTTAACAGACCTTTGTCTAATCATTGAACAAACCCTTATATTTCTGCGACATTCAAACATCCAATTTAATTATAAGTTCCAGTAAAAGTTCAATATAAATTTCTCTCAGATATTAGACAAGGCGTCAAATACTGAGACTCACCCACTGAATGTCCCATAACCTAACATGTCAAGTATTGTAACTCTATAAAAGTTGAACAATGCGCTTTTGAAGAGGAATTGTGTCGTCCAATGTCCAATTTGTGTAACAAAGATGATCGTTTCACGTCCTTTACAATTCATTTACGATTCACGACAAATGATTTTATTACCCTGATGTTTCACAGGTGGGATACAAACGATTAATCTGGGATAGACATTTTATAATTTACTGCGAAGCGAAGAATAGAATAGAATTGTATTTTTATTCCACTCCTTTTCGTGGAACAAAATAGAAAACACAACAATTCCGCGGGTCTGTCGCCGCGTTCCCGTCGAGCCCGTATCCTTTTACATGATCGCGAACGTGCATGATAAATGATCGACAGACCGCCCGCGGTGTTGTCCCTAGATTGAGCCGATCACCCACTAGATGGTACAAAATTAATCGAAAAAGGACGAAAAAAAAACCTTTTCAAGCTGAAGGATGTATAGGGCAAATAAAATGAACAAAATTGCTCGTCGGAACGTAATTCATCTGCCTCGCTTTTTAATTGGCTAGGGAAAGCAATATTCGTAGTGATGGCGCAATAAAAAGCGGCCAACATGACGCAACCCTTCCAAATCACGTAAGGATCATGGGAATGAAAAAACAATGCATTTCGCCATTTCGCCGGTACGCACGTCGCGGTACTCCTTGTTTAACGATACGAACAAACCCACCGGAAAAGCCCTGCCCAGAACCTTTTTTGTAGCCAATTAAAAATTGTTACAACGTACCTTTTTTCCTTCATCCGGATCCGCTGTGACGTTGCGCAATTTATGCCCTTTATTTCGAGTCTGCTCACCCTTACGCCATCATTATTGGCAGTGCCTCTTTCTGTTGGTGGTGGTTATTTTTGGGTTTTGCGCTTCGGTACGGAACACTCGGAAACTCAACTCAAGTGGCGGCTAGAAGATTGCAGGCTCTCGAGATCCGTAAGGATATGTTGGAAACCGCCCGGAAGCAACAGGGAATCACTGCACTCATCACGGCGGCCGTGAGCAACCCGAGCGCTTATTTTCCCCTTATTCTGCAACTTCATGCTACGGGATTGTAGCAATTCAACGCATCCCGATCGATCCGTTGATTCCTCTCCTTCGTGGTGATTATTAGCAATACCGGTAGCTGGAGGGTTGTACCTTGTGCACGGATGCTGCGCACTGAAGGGCTATAAAACAGCGAGGGTAGATTGAAGAGATTCACGGTAGGCGGAATGATACAGAGGACGCCGGAGACTCTTGCAACCAATTGGAATGATTTGCTGAAATGCGAAAGAGAAGGAATGTG
Source organism: Anopheles culicifacies (assembly GCA_000473375.1). NCBI lineage: Eukaryota > Metazoa > Arthropoda > Insecta > Diptera > Culicidae > Anopheles > Anopheles culicifacies. Next base: position 6,196 of record KI422710.1, on the reverse strand, counting down.
TCGTTAAAAAGGATACTGGAGATAGAACTCGACCAGAAATGCGCAACTGCACTTTAGGGTTGTATTACAATTGAAAGAAAAAGACGAAGAGGAACGAGTAATGACGAGGAGAATATAAAAAAATGGCGGATTATATAAGGGAAATTATTAATTTTCAGTTAGTAATTAAATAAGATCGAATAAGAAAATAAATGGATGATCGTAATTTAATAATATCTTTAGTAATATAGGTAATTTCTAACAAAATCCTCGGAAAGCTCGGAATAAAACCAGCATTAAACTTAGAAAACCGATTGGTTTCTTGAGACTTCAATCCCAATGAAAGACGTCATTATTATGGTCATTCCAAGGACTTAACTCTTTATGAATTTAAAGCAACAATCATCAACTTCATCTCGCGTTTTTAATCTCCACGATCACGTACAATGAGATAACGTCTAAAACTGCGCTAAACTGTCGGCAAGTTTTAATCCATCCGCTTGACTTTTAGCTTTTCATCACACATGCTCCGAAGCTACCATTCTTGAGCCATCCATTTTCGTTGTCTTGTTTTACGATTTCATTAACGTTTCCCTGTCCGTTTCCGCCACTTGTCCATTTCGCATGCGTTACGCACAGTGGGTCGTTTTTTGGCGAAGCAACTCATCCACCGAGACCGTCATCATCAACAACGGTGGTGGTGGTTCTGGTAAATAGTTTGCCGTTTGATGGGGGGGGGGGAGGCCTTCTTTATTGACCTTCGCCAAATGCGCCATTCGCGGGGTGATAGAATTTGCCACAAGCAACCGTGAGACGAACGGTTCGAGACGGACGGGAAAGGTGTGTAGGATTTTTATTGGTTAGTTAGACATCGTTTGTCGCTAAAAGACCCAGCTCCACACACGCACGCAACGCACGGCATTCGCTTCCTGTGGCCTTGGTTGTGCGCTGCCACTGGTCGCAAAAGCTAATGAGCACCGAAAATTGTCGGCGTTCGGTTCGAATTTGGCGGAACTTCGGAACGCTACGAAACCGGTCACCGGAGTATGCGAATTTCGATTTCGGACGTTATTGGTCCGGTTTCGGCTTGGTTAAGCATTTTATCTCGAATGGCTTTTACGAAGGTTGTACCCTTTTCCGTTCGATTGGTTTTGATATTAATTTCAAGGCAAAAAAGGCTTATTGGAGCTATAAATTCACCGTACGATGTTGTTGTGGCTTTTTTGAATTTTTCTGTCCAAGCGGCATCTCCTAAACAGGTTTTTCTATTGACAGACGCAATCAAAGGCTCATCACATTTATTGCCGGTGCTAACGACGGCGCACTGATGGCTTCATCCTGATGGTGTATTGGCTTGGAGGGAGAAAAAGGATCCTATTACTCACTTCTACACGACAGCAGGTGCCAATTTTCCTGAACCTCTGTCAATAAGCCAGAATTGCTGGAGAGAATTCACTTCCAAAAAAAGGCGCGTAATGTGATAGGCGCTGTTACTCATTGTAGGTACGGAAGGTAATATGGATGTCCTTTTTATGGTGCATAGATATATTTTTAGCAATTGTGTACTTGTGGTTAAAAAGTCCAGCTCTTTGAGAAGGGAGACGTTCGAACGAAATTGATATTCTTGCCAAAAAAATGTCATGTATCGCTTTACGCTAAAAATAAACTAAAGATGCTGCCACTAAAAGCACTCAGAATTAATGTGTTTGAACGCATGGAGTCGGTAATCGTTTTGTAATTGTTTCCTTTTTACAATATTGTATAATTATTTACCTAAAAACAAGTCCTGTGAACACCTGTCCTTACCAAGTCGATACCGCTTACGATTAAACTCCTCATTGGTAGGAAGAAATTGGCTTTAAGTTTGTAATGATCAACTTCGTGAATTTCACATTTTTAGATGAATTATAACAATTCATTGTACTATTAAAAGCTTTATTTAACATGTTTACATACTTATATAGCTAAATCGGCGTGGAATACATTATTGAACATTTTATTACTGTTCATCTAAGCCGTATCTTTGCTGCAATATCCACCATTTTTCTTTCCCTTCACTTCATCTCTGTTCGTTGCTGTTCTCTCTTTCGCTCTTCCGGATCTCCACCACCCTTTATACCTAGGTCCAAACTGCAACCTGATCAATTAGGCTGCAGGGTCCGCAACCGGTTTTTTTTCGTGCCACGTGAAAACGGTGTGACGGCCGTCATCGCATCCGCGCACACATATTCGCCGCTGCTGTGCCGTTTGGCGAATGCAGCAGCAGCAAGGTGGAAGGAAAGCAAAAACGCTCGTTAAGAGCGAGTGAAGCGAGCGAGCGAACGTGATCGATAGGGAAAGAAAAGGAGGGTGGGGGGGCTTCCCGATTTTGGCCACGCGGTTAGTACCGATTTCGAAATGGCCGAAACATCCCCGAACATACGTATCGCGCAGGGTGCAAAGTCCCTTTGCGCTTGTGCTTGGTTTGGGATTTTCATTCAGATTCCACCAAAAACCGTCGCACCTCGCGCACACTGGCTCACTTATCACGGCCACACGGTTCATTATCTGTGCGCTCTTCTTTTCCTGCGTTTCCCGCTCGATTGTCGATGCGTGCTGATAAACTGCACAGCAAACGAACTGCAGCCGCGGGTAGAGCAGCGCAGCGCGACAAACGCACACACACGGTGAAGTTGAAAATTTTAATTTACAGTTTCCTTCCAAATGCTGATAATGGCCGTGCTGGGAGCTAGCTGGCGAGTCGGGGCTCGACCCAAATTTGTTTTTATTATTCTTCCCCCGTCTGAGGCCAACAGCACCGCTTTACATCGCTCTGCAAGCGCAGTGTGTGCCCTTTTTCCGCTGATTGCTTTTCTGCGTGCGTATTCTATCGCACACACTTGCACAACAACAACTCTGCACGCGAGGGAAGGGAAGCTTTGCGGGGAAGACAAAGTCATACATTGGGCGCTTCTCGAACGGGAAACGTCAGCAGCGGACAGAAGACCGTTGCTCCCTACATTCGGCCAGTAGTTGCACTAGATACAGATGGAAAAAGATCGCAACTGCATGCAACCTGCGTGCTTGCCATGGCTTCTATTTCTCTACTCCAATTAACCGCACAATATCATGCACAGCATCAGAAAAAGAAAAAAACAATCACCAACAAGCCTTTGAATGGCCAAATGTCTCTTGCAGTGTCACACCACACCAACCAATTGCTTTCTTCTTGCAGCATTTGTGCCCGTAATCGCATCTCGCTTTCTCTACTGCGCCTGTCCAAAGACCTTCTATTGTGAGTGCGTTTTCCGATTTGTTCGCACTTGCCAATGGGTCACTTGGGGCCTCGCGCGTCCCGTGCACCTTCACCACGCGCGCAACAACGATCGGTGTCAACGGCCTCAACGGGGCAGGTTTTATTTTTTTTCGGTTGGTTCTCTTCTTTTGGGGTGGTTTGCTTCGCACAATCATTTGGTCGTTCGTGCTGCGGGCACGCATACCAGCGCAATCAGCGCGCTGCCCCAACCCCCATTCCGTCATCCCCGTTGCATACGGTCGATGCGCAACGTAAACGCATTCGCTAACACGCAAAGCCCGCAGCTTACGCAGGCCGCGAACCTATGATCTTTGGTTGCTTTGGATTGGGGAAGGAATGGTGGGTTGGGTGGAAAGGGAGGAGGTGGGGGTCTGCTAAAGGGAGAGACATTGCATTTCGGCGAGCTGGTGCGAGAAGAAAGGAGACACAATAGTGCGTTACTATCACGCCGGTTCTTCTTCTGCCTCTCGTCGTTTAGATTGGTGGAGTTTTCGGCGTTTGGACACTGCCGGTGGGACACTGCACGACTCGCTGCTGTTGAGATGGTGCCTAGGTTCTTCTATCAATTGATGCTTTTTTTTTCGCTGTGCGTTCCCCTTTCCGACACCCTACGGCATGGGTTGGGGGGACTGCACTTGTTCCTTCTGTGCAAACTGTGTGGTGAAAGTGGTCGGAAAGGTTGGTTGGGGTTTTGTGGTCGCGAGGTTAGCATTCACTTGACGATTCTGTCTGATCCCCCTGGACCTTAGACGAAGGAGGAAGGGGAAGAAGGAGGAAAATGTGTGATGCACACACACACACAAATATACACTCACCAACAAGCAGGCAACAAACGGTCCGATTGTGTTGACCGGTTCGGAAGATGTTCGGCCAGTTCAGTCCAAGCTACCGAAATTAACACGCCCTTAACTGGGGCTGTGCTTAGAAGAATGCACCCGCAAACTACGGCAGTGGCGTTATCGCGGTGAAATAACGGCGCGATAATCGGCCATTTTTTTCCAGGAGTTGAAAGACGCGTAGAAGAATTGGGGAAATGAAGCATACTGGTGCGGGACACGTGTGCAGTGTGTGATTTAGTGTATCAATGCCGGGCAACACAAAACATCCGGTAACACAATGTATGGATGAGGTAACATTCCAGGGTATTAACCTTCTTTAAAGAACAATATTGTTTTAGATGTTCAACTAATAATTGTCGTCGGAAACAATATACGTTGTCAAATTGATGGATAATTTGAGAATAGATAGAATGTCCTCACTGGGCTCTTATCTGGTCTAAATCATGCACCTGATATGTCCACTCATCTATGAGGCATCTTGAAGTATTTCATGTCTCAGAATCTCTACTTGCCAAATATCAGACACGGACCATACTTCCACTCATGTCTTACATCGTTCGTTACATAATCCTGAGAAGCGTCCAATATTTATGGACTCTTCAGAATTTATAATTCCAACAGACCTTGATTGCTTTAAATCAAAGATATTAGCTAAAAGTCCATGGCGTATGATTTAAACCACGGAAGATCTTTATTTATGCAGTATCATCGCTACTTCTGCATGGTGGCTAGCTAAGGCCAATTCCGGTGTCATCTCGATGTTAATCTGTTGAATAGCATCAACTTTTGTTTCCGCACTCGATTGCCTCATCCAATCCCACACACACACCATTCTGTATCGCTCGATGCGCTAAATGGCAGCACGATTACTTCATCGCAGGTTAAAAGAGATTTGCTGCTACCCAGGGCCGCACACATTCCGGATCTCGTTCGCTCGAAAAATCTGCCAGCCTTGGGCCGCAAAATCGTAAACAACGCTCGACTGCCGGCATGAAAAACTGCGCGACTCATTGGCGCAACCCGAAGCGTCTGTGCGAACGATTCGGTCAGAGCTGCGGCATCAGCTTTGTGAACAGCCTCCACACGTTGCGGTTTCCAGCCGTTCTTTTCCTTGTTCCGCAAGGTCTGCGAAAGACGTGCGGCATGTTTCGCCATCCAAAATTGCGCTCACTTCCCTTGGCGCGTAGCGCAGAACGCACACGCACTGTAGAAGCACATTCTGAAGCGAATACGCGCTCTGCCGAATTGTAGGACTGTTGTTTTTTTTGGCACACGCACACTAAACCTTCGGCTGCTGGTAAACGTCGCCTTGCGTACGCACATTCGTCGCCCCCTGTCGCCGGCGACGTAAACAAGCGATCCCCGCGTTGCGCATGGCCTTCGCACGCGCGTCCGATTATTTTGACCTAGATTTTTGCGCCACCCTACGATTGCTACGATGAAGCGAGAGAAGAAGACGAAGAGGCAAAGACACCTAACTCCCTTTTGGACCTGTTTGCCGTCGTTCACGTATTTGTGCACGTGGATTGAACACGTCGCCCTTGCGAGAAACGGGGGGGTTCTCTGCTCTATCACGTTGTGCTCAAATTCGCGCAATACACGTGGCACGATCGTACGAGATCGTACGGTCGCATTCGTTCAGTTTCATCATGGAAGAATATCACATAGGATGATGTAGTTGAAGATATCACCGTTCTCATTTCGCGCATTTCGGAAAGCGCACACTAAACGTCTTGCAACATCTTGCTTAAGCAAAACAAACACACGAAAACGTGCGTGATAGTGGGATTTATCGGGGGTTTAGAAATGAAATTAAGCTCTTTTAAATTAGGGTTCAGTGTTTTGTACCACTAAAGAGGCTAGAGGGCTTGTTTTTGCTGTTTGAACGACATCTGTATACGCCTGACTTTGTCTTGACTTCAAAGAAAAGGGTCTATGCCTGCTAACAAGTGGTTCCGTCGTCAACCTGATGCCAAAAAACAAAAAAAAAAACGCCGTTGTAACCTGACACAATGACAAGGTTTGTGTTCGGGCGCTTGCGTCCGGAGGCGTACAAGAATATGTCGACTGAGGCGATCCCAAA